>CM022671.1:32922426-33079926 GCA_012295275.1 Chrysomallon squamiferum | reverse complement strand
TGCTTTGTTAGTAATATTACATATTTTTTTATTCATTTTATTTTTTAATTATATTTGACACAAAAACTGTTTTTGGCACAGTTTATATTTATTATTATATTTGATGATAGTTTCTGAACAATGTGAATAATTTAAAAAAAAAAAATTTCTTTATCACAGAACAATTTTTGAAAATGATTAAAAAAGGAATAATGAAAAAGATAATTAAAGTAAAAAACTAATATTTTAAGTTCAAAAGAATAATAATAATAATAATAAAGAGGAAAAAGAAAAATACAAAACAAATAAGATAGAAGACAAAAAAAAGAAAAAAAAAATAAAAATGGACATGAAAAAAATATCAAATATCTAAAAAAAAAAATAATAATAAAATAAATTTAAAAAAGGAACATTTTCTAAAAAATAAGCAATTGTTTTAACAAATTCTTAGATTTAAGAAAACATAAAAAAAAAAAATAAAAAAAAAAAATACAGCATGTAAAAACATTTTAAAGAAAAGAAAATAATTTTTTTTGTACCTGATTGACCTCCCAGCCTTCATTTTCTCCTGCTAGCTGATACTGCTGCTTTCTGAGGTCACCCAATTTCCTTCTTTCCAATTCCAACTCATGCTCCAGTTGTATGACACGTACCTGACAATTTTAAAATGAGTAACAGATTTTAAATGTAAGAATAACAAAAATCACTGCAGATATCACTAAATAATGCTGAATGCTTTTTCAAATTTTATTTTATTATTTTTTTTTTTAACACTGTGCCTGTTGGATCAAATTTTTTTATCCCCATGACTAAAACAACTAGAGAAAATTAAAAAAAAAAAAAAAATTAAACAGCACAGTATATAAAAAAATAAAAAATAAGAAGGAAATAAAAAATAAAAAATAAAGTATCTTTAGAATAAGACCTGGGACTGCATTTGCAGTTTCTTTGTTTCATGAAGAGACATGTGTGAGAAGTCCATGAGATCTGTGGAAAAAAGAAAAAAAAGAAAAAAGTAAAATCATTGTTGAAACTGCATGTATGCTATGGACATTGCTTTTAATATTTTTCTGTTCTGTATACAGTTTTAAAGTCATAATATATTATATTACTTTAGAGCTATCATTTATTAACAGAAAAAAGAGATACAACCATTGCGGAAAAAAAAAAAAAAAAAAAAAATAATAATAAAAAAAAAATAAATAAAAAAAAATAATAAAAAAAAATAATAAAAAAAAATAAAAAAAAAAAAAAAAAAAATAAATAAATAAATAAATAAATAAATAAAAAAACAAACAAACAAAAAACCCACACCAAAAAACAGTAAGTAAATTAATAAGCAAAGAAATAATTAAAGAAACCAATATAATAATAATAATAATCATGATAATAATAATAATAATAATAATAATAATATTAATATAAAAATAACAATAAAACAAAACCATTGTAAACAGTTCAAACTATTGTATATTAATCCTCTCTTATATAAATGACTAAATACCATATTATCTAGCAGTGCAAGGCTGCGACCTCAAATTCACTTACTCTTATCCTCTATGATCTCTGAGCCTGTTTTAGCAGATGCTACAACGTTGCCTGTAGCCTCATTAACAACTTTAGATGCCACAGACAAATCAGATAACTTTTTACTGTCCCTGTCAGCCTTGACCTTTGAGGCAACAACAAGCTGCGCAGTGCTTGCAGAAATGTCCTGAGCACAAACCATGATTTCCTCAAACTTCCCTTCTCCTTTGACAACCTTGTCAGCAGTGTCCCTGTTAATAATAGTAGTAGTAACAGTAGTAGTAGTAGTAGTAGTAGTAGTAGTAGCAGCAGCAGTAGTAGTTGTAACTGCAGTAACAGTAGCAGTTGTAGAAATAATAGTAGCAATAGTATAGTAATAATAATAACACAAGTACAGTAATGATGATGACAATAATAATAAACAGTTTAAAAATATATATATAGAAACAATAATAATAATAGAGTATTAATAATTAAATAATAAAAGAGCAATTATAATAATAAATAAATAAAAAAATAATTTCTCTTTTAAGAAAAAAAACAATATTTTCACTAAAGATTTATGACAAAAAAACTCTCAGGTTCTCCATCTTTCTTTCTTCCTGTGTGTGTATTATCTGTTTATTTCTTTATGCGTCTATCTCTCAGTCTGTTAATCTATAATCTTACAGTAAAGTGCTTGCTCCCCAGCCTACAGCTTTGGCAGCAGATATTAATCCTTCTGTCCATCTGTGATTTTTCTTGTAAAACTCCTTTGCTGAAGACGTACCCTAAAATAAATAAAACGTTACATAAATTTCATTTCATTAAAACATTTTAAAGCATATCATTAAATGTCTCAGTAAACATAATCAAAGATTACATATAGCCAAAACACAAATTATACTGAACATGAACGTTCAGTGTGTAGAACTTGACGAATTAGTAAAGATATTATTTTTGTAAAGTAAGTGGTTATCTATTGAAATATTAAAGCATTTAATACTTACTCGGCCTTGTGACACAATTTCTCTCTGCACATCTCTAGATTTCTCTATAAGAACTTTGATGGCCTGAAATTGAAACATGATTACACAACTTCAGTGATACGTGTATGTGTCCATAGCCAATGTAGCTTTATATCTTCAAATACAACTGACAAGTTTACTGTTGTCATTTTCTGACTGGATTATTTACAGTTACAAACAAGTTACCCTCACAGACAAGCACAGAAAGAGAAACAAAGAAAATTCACAATATACACAATCACACACAATTTTAAGTGTTCACTTAATTATCTCCTTTTGTACTGTAAATGAAAGGATCACAATAAACCTGATTTATTAACTGCTGAGAGTACAACTAATTCTAAAACAGGATAAATTGATAAAGAGTATAAAAACAAGTAAATAAATACCTTCATCAGAGCATTACAAGAGTCAAGGATTCTCTCGTTTACTTCTAACTCTATACCTGTAGCGTCCTGTCTTGTCCTGTGTAGCATTTCCTGTCACAAATACACAATAACAATGTGAATGACAGTCTCACAAACAAAACAAACACACAAAAACATGTTACAGAACAATGAAATAGTAACAAAATATTACACTAACTTTTATCAAATAAGTGACAGTTAAATTATTGCAACAGACAAAAAAAAAAAAAAAAAAAAAAATGAATTGTTATAACTACATAAGAAGACCTAATGAAAATAAAAAAAAACTTTTGAAGTTTCAATTAATATGCTACATTTATTTAATTTAAAAATCTACTAAAAACAGAAAGCACTAGCAGATACAAATCTTCACAACATTTTTTTAAAAAGTAAAACTGTGTATGAACTTAAGAAGACCTAATGAACATGCAAAAATCTTTTGAAATTTCCATCAATATGTCGCATTTATTTCATTTAAGAATCTACTAAAAACAGAAAGCAATGTTAGATTTAAGAACACAGACATCCTAACACTTGTTTCTGCTTTTTTGTGCTGACTGACATATGATTTTGTTTCTGTTTAACCTCATTTCACATTAAAAATTACATTTATTCAAATAATATTCCCATCAGTTTATAAACAAAAGCAAAAAAAAAATAAATAAGCAAACCTCCATTTTAGCAGCTGCAGCTTCCACAGCAGCTGTAGTTGAGTGCATCTCTACATCAACCAAGTCTCCGATTTCCTCTACTTTGACGTCCTCCATCTTGGGAACAAGGGCTTCAGCGAGACTGAGAATTCTCTGAACTTTCTTGACTGTGACATCAACATCCTCAGCTATATTTCCTTGTGTTCCAATTGTGTCAAGTAAGTGAATACCTGAATCACCAGCTTCACAACAAGCCCTGGACAGTTCTGTAAGTGTCAGCATTGATAATAAAGACAGTTTTATTTTAAAATATTATTAAAAACAGGTAATTGAGGAAGATGATAAAAAATACTATTCCTTTGTTTTGCTGATATTGATATTTTATTGAATAAATGTATTTTAAACTTTAAATATTTCTTATGACATATTTTGCTTATAACTGATGGAGAATTTTAATTTTACAATCAACATTTAAACAGAATTTTATTTTACCTTCTCCTGGTTCAATCTGTGCAGAATGTGAAGTTGCAAATCCGTGGATGATACAATCACCAAGATGATGTGAGAAATCACCCATAGATGCAATAAAGGATTCTAAATCTGAAAATATCAAAACTTCTGTAAAGTATGTATAACAGAATAAATGATAGGAAAGATATAATTGAATTGATAGAATTGTTTATAATGTAGATCCTGAAATTCATATAAGTAAATTTTGAATATGCTCTCATCTAGATAATATAAGAAATCTTTTATAACAATCATGAAAGCTTTTCCCAGTCAGAATTTGATTTCTGATCTTTTATGTTCATAAATTATTAATAATCATTATTAGAAATAAATAAATTTTGTTTAAAAATGCATTATCATAATTTTGAATAATTATGGTTATTATACATAAAATAATTATATCTAAGAGAGAAATCCATATGCTACCTTTGTTATCGATAGAATAAACATTATGTGTCATTTTCAGTTTTGTCAGAGTCTGCAGTACTGGTTCTCCTCGCATCAGAAGATATTCTGAAAAAAGAAAATACAGACTAAGTAAAACTAACAAAACACTTCAGAAACCCCCCAAAAAATATGACTGAGATACCAACAAATAATAATGATGATGATGATGATGATGATGATGATGATGATGATGATGATAATGATAATAATAATAATAATAATAATAAGAAGAAGAAGAAGACGACAAAGAAGACTTAATGACAGTAACAATAATGCCAACAATAATGATAAGACTGGACAGTAATCATATATCATCTATTAATTTCAAATATCTAAAAATTTAACACCATAATTATGTAGTGGTTATGCCAGTATTACTGATAAGATAATGTTTAAAAATCACTGTTTACCTGCTGTGCATGTGACTGTTGCATGTGTTGGATTTTCACTTTGCTCCAGAGCATCTTGTATTATAGCCTTGCCTTCAGCCACTCCAGTAGCTATAATAAAAAGCAATACCCACTCAAAAAATAAATAAACTACACAATAATCACTGTTAGCTGTATTTAAATAAAATTGTATTTTATCCACATCCTTTTTCATTTAAATATTATTTTGCTTTCATGCCAGTATTATGAAAATAATAAGTTAAATTTATATATAAATTTTAAATTGGTTTCATTTTTCTTTTTTATATTAAAAATATTATTCTATTGGTTTTGTTACTGAGTATTAACTTTGTCTGTAGATCACAATTAATGACTCACCTATTAATTTTCTCTGTAGATCATCAAACTGATTATTAAGTCGTGTCTCGGTTTCCTGTTTGTCTGATGTCAGCTGATCTATCTGTTTCTGTAGCCCTGTAATCTGTTCATTCATCTTCTCCTCTGTCATCTTCTTGTCTGCCAGCGTCTGCTTCAACTGACCCTCGACCTCTGCCAGCCTCGCACTTAATTCTTCTTCAATCTTCTGCTTCTCTTGCTGCATGTCTGCCAGGGAGCCGGTCAGAGCTGCTAACTCTCCAGATAACTGCTGTTTGCTTTTCTCAGCTTCTTCCTTTGTGTCAGATATTTCAGATTCAAGGCAAGCCACCTGACCTTTTGTCTGTTCCAGTTGTGACTCCAGGCTGCTTCTGGTCTCCTCAGCTGCATTCAGTTTGCTCTCCAGTTCCTAAAGAAAAAAATACCAAATAATAATATTTGCTTATTCAGTGAGATAAATGTATTATGATGGTATCTTATTGCATGATAACTGTGGTCCATTGATTTTGTTTGTGTAAAATATAACAAAGCAATTATGAAGAAAAGTAACATTTAAAAAAAAAAGATTAAATTTTTCTAAATGTTTTGACAAAATTACTGATTCTTCTTTTGAATAAAAGATAATGAATATGTACATTGCAAGTTGAGTACAGTGCCTATAACATCTTATAAAAAGAAATATACAGTCTATAAGCAAAATCAACAATTATATACTGGCTAAATGCAAAATTCCAAAGTGATATACTGGCTAAATATGAAACCACAAACATAATAATTAAATGTAAATTCAAGTACCACAATTGTTATATGTCAGTTTGACTACAATAATGATTTAATGTTAATTTGACTACAATAATAGTTTAATATTAATTAATATAAATCTGACTATAAATAAATAAAACTATAATAATAATAACCTATCAAGGCACTTTACCTTGCTACGTGTCCACCCTTCAAAAAATGCATCCAAACCAGCAGCCTGTCAACATGTTCATTGAAATACAGATTGTTTTAATTTCACAATGAATACTTTCTTTAAACTAAACACTGTTCCATGCTTGATGCAGCATGCAGTTGCAAAATCAGGCTGCACTATCTATATCAGGAAATGATGGATGCATTTAAACAAACAAATATTATTCACACTTAGAAAAATGTTTTCTGTTTGTTGCATGGGTGGATCCAGGGTTAGTATAAGGCTTTCAACTATGCTAGATTTGCATTGTAAATTCGGAGGATAAGGACTGTTGTGCAAGATATGTGATGATTAACCTCTTAAAACTTTTGTAGTCTGCAACAATCAATGGACCGTAAGATAATAATCTCAGAAATTATATTTAGATATCAAATTATCTGTAACAGATCAGATTTATTAAGAAATATATATAAAAAAGTTCTGAATAATCATTAATAATATAAGTTTCACTTGTATGTGGCAAATTTTGCAGTAGAGAAACAGTATTTGCGAGATTATAAAACAAAACGAAAATTTGGCACCTTTTCCATCTGTGATTTTGTTAGTTCTGGCTTCTAAAGTGCCTAGTAAGATTATATTGAAGTAAGCACTTTAACTGAAAGTTAATGCTTGTTACTATGGCTACACAGTAAAATTAATGCTGCTGCTATGATGCACTGAAATATAATGGATACCAGCCTCTTCTTCCCTTTGTAATAGAGTTACTGTCCACTGCTAGGATGAGGTGTCAAGATTATATTATACCAACCTTTCTTATTTTGCTACAGAAATATTGGCAATTTGGCAAATTATATTATACTCAGTTCCTCTTTCTGTAATTGTTTGTTCACAATGTTATCTTGGTTGTTATGGTGATGTCCAGAAATTGCTCTGTACTAACCTCTTTCTGCACTGGCAGGTCTTTATGTTACTGGTTACTATGGTAATGTTACAAAATTACACTGTACTAACCTCTTTTTCTTTTTGTAATTTAGTGTTAGTGCTGGCTGCTATGGCGAGCTGGCCTGAAACTTCTTCTGCACTCTTTTGTAAATTGTTGTGTATCATTTTCTTTTCCTCTTCCATGCGTTCCATCTCTAACTTATTTTCCTATGAGGCAGCAAAACAACAATCGAAAACACATGCAGTGTTAGTACACTAGGTATTCTAAGGCATGGCAAACTAAATTGGTTAAAACTACAAACTCAACATACAATATCAATGCTAATTTGGGATAGAAGTGCAGGTTAAAACTAAATCTAACAAAAACTAATAAAAGAATATTCTTTTTTATATGGATGCTGGACATTACTTAAATCAAATGAACAACAACAACAATGAAAATAATAGCAAAAAACAATAATAATAATAACAATAACAATAATAATTTTAATAATAATAATAATAATAATAATAATAATAATAATAATAATAATAATTTTAAAAAAGTGTCTCTGTTTAACCAAATGATACAGAGAAAACAAACCTGACAAAACTAAACTCAAAAATAATTTCTCATAAACACACAATAATTAGTAAATAATAACAACAGATATCAGTGCTTTCAGAAACAGACTAATTTAAATAATATACAATTAAGTATGTAAATGAAATGATTATATCAATATATAATCATAAACTGTTATTTAAAAAACTCCAGTAATTATGCAGATTAGAAACAGATTACAGTAAGTACAAATATTTATAGAAAACATTTAAAAAATAACACTTATTTAAAATATTCTATACAGAAATTAATGTTTATTAAAATTACATTCCTAATGTGTAAATTTGTGGTTTTAAAAGTTCACTGACTCTATAAAAAACAATAATAAAATCAATTAATAAAAGTAATGCACTGTTCTGAAATCCTTATTAAAAACTAAATATAATAGAAAAGATAAAAAGTTATTAAAGAATATTTGGAGTAATTCAATATTTCTGAATTTTAATTATTTTGTTTTGATTTTTAACATCAAATTACATACCTTAATAATCTGCTCTTTTTCCTCTAAAATCTTTTTATCACAAGTTAACTGCTTAATGATTTCTGCATGCTGAAAAAATTAACAACAAATCTCAGATATTTTGGGTGCATATAATTCAAAACATATTTTTCTATAGATAACTCTCTCTTTTTTTTTTATATTATATTATTTATAAGTAGATTAATTTTCTGTTTTTCACAGAAAGACAAACATACATTTACATGTTTTCTAACTCAACCCCATATACTTTCACTAATAATCTGCTTGTGTATTACTGATGTATTTCAGTCATAGCATTTGTCTCTCCCTTTCTACTGACCACCTTTTCTCTAATTATCAGTCTGACTCTCTTATCTGCAAAGACACACTAACCAACATAGAAAATTACACAGTTACAAAATCAATATTATCTTACTGTTCTCAATAACTGTACATGCTCTTCTCGTAACTTTCCATAAATATCCTTCATCTTCTGAAACTTTTCCTGGTTTGCCTTTGCTTGCTCTAAAAAAATAAAGTAAAACCGAAAAACATTTTGTAAAACATTCTCTATTTCAAAGTTTTACAAGCTTCAAATTATTACTGGTAAATTTTTCAAACAAAAAATCTTTTCATGTTCTACACATTCTGTGGGGCAAAAATGAAATATAAAAAAAAAAAAAATAAAATCAACATTTATCATGATTTAACCAAAACAATTATCATTAATTTTTACTATCCATCAATCCATTCCTTTGGAATAAACTTATATGTGAGGGTGTTTGCATCACACAGATAGATATGAGTTATTAATTTGTTAATTTCAAAATATTTTATAAAAACTTTTATTGATAGTATTTGTAGTGAAATTTTTGAAGAGTATCAGATTTATTATTTGATTATCACTCACAACTATTACAGAACAGTTTTGCCTGGTAACCATTTTGTCATTTTGGCATGACACTTGTGTTTATTATGTAAAACTGTCACTAGAATGTTGGTTATATTTTAAAGAGAATACCCTGTATGAAACAACATACTTTCTGCATCTGGGAGTTTTGCAAGAGCATCCAGACTGGCTTGAGATTCTTCCAACTCTCTTTTCAGGCTTTCATTCTCCTGAAACATTCAAAACATTTCACATACAGTGACTAATGCAAATATATTTAATTCATAAATTATATTTAATTCCATTCCAAATATTTGCGTTCTGTTATATATGAAGTAACTTTTACTTACACTTTTCGTATATATTATTACACAGAGGAGATATTTTCTGTATATGAAAGTTTTCCAATTATAATAATTTCCAAGTTAAAATGTTTTCTTCATTTTTAAATGGATACCTTTTTCACAACACAAACTGTATAAATTTGCTTGAGAGACTTCTGTGAACAAAACCAAGCCAAACTGATTTAAATTATGTCAATCAAAGAAAAACTAGTTCTATTACATGTGCTATAAGCTACCATAAAGTAGCTAATTTCAAATAAATAAATAAATCTGCAAATATCAAGCAAACTACTGAACAAATATTCTGTGGTTAATTAAGTAATAAAGTTTTACCTTTAAATGTTGGTCTGCAGAGAGCCTCAATTCAGACAGAATTTTTTCCAACTTGCTGATTTCATCTTTCAAAGAAGTTACTATTCTATGATCCTAGAAGCAAGTTTAAAATAACATGTATCAATTATCTCTGTAGATATTGCCTGTTGTTTGACCATCATTATGCAGTTGTTGCTATATAATTAAAATAAATACACACTAAAAATATTAAATATACATTTTTCATTAATTCATGAAGCACTATTAAAATACCAGTTACCTCCATTTTCACTCTCTGCAGTTCTTCTCTTAGCTGTTGTATTTCTCTCTGCAATCTGTCAATTAGTAGATCTCTGAAAACATCAGTCATAACAGTCACAGGATTGTTACACAATGGCTATATATTGGTTATACAGTTTACTTGTAAACTGAAGAACAATATTTATTTAGTCTATGCAGTAGAAACAAACAAAAGAAAAAAATCGGAAAGTATTTAATTTTGAAAATTAAAAGTAAATTATCTTTTTATTTGAATATTAATTAGGGTAAGCAAACACTGAAATTAAAATGTTTTATTATCATAGTTTTTATAATGCATCCTTCACTTTAAAAAATTAAACTGATATGCAAAAGATCAGACCCATAATTACACATACACCTACAAGCCCACTGACAAAGAGATGGATATACACACTTAGCTATGTTTTACCTTTCATCTGGTTCTGGCGGTCTGCCATTAAAATTAAAAGCACCCATGTCCTGGCTGAATGTTTGTTCAAACCTGTCATTCTGAAAATGTGCACCAATTAATCAAATATTTATCAAACATGAACTCACTAGCAGCAGCAACAGGATAATAAAAACATTAAATTGTTATTTAGTTTCAAAATTTCAAAATATATCTGACTGGCATGTATGTGTTTGAGAAAGATATACAGAGATGCAGGCAGAGACAGAGAGAAAGAAAGAGAAAGTGAGAATAATTGAGAAAATGAGAGAAAATTGGTGTGTGGTTGTGTTTGTGTATTACAGAGAGAGAGAGAGAGAGAGAGAGAGAGAGAGAGAGAGAGAAATGTCAAATCTGAAAAAAAAATAATCTGCAAACAGAGACAGAGTATTTACTTTTACAGAAATATAAAAATAAATTTTAAAAATTCAAAGAAGTAAAAAGTTTATTGCAGTTGATGAGAAATGACAGACACAGTTCTGATGAAGACAGGTAAATGATGATTTCTGATTAATTTTTTGTTTTCTTTTTCTGATCTAACAACTGAATACATGTTACCTCTGAAGATGTATCAATAAGGTTGCCAATGGCATCGTCGGGTGTGTCTAGTTCTGGTTCTGGTTCAGGTTCATTAGGAACAACAGCTACAGGCTTCACATGTTTACTGAAGTCAGAGGCTATCAGGAAATTGGGAGGATCCTATCAAAAATAACAATATTAATTATTTAATAGCAACAACAAACACTAACAAAACAAACAAATAAATTAAAAAGAAATAATAATAAAAAAAAGTATCAACTCAATATATAAATTAAAAATTAAAGTAATATTGTATAAAAAAGATAAGATTAGTAACAATAATTAGATTTTCAGAACTAAGAGAGAAAAAAGAAAAAAAATAGTTAATGAGATTATTACATAAACAGTTTAATTTTGTTTTCAAATATTGTTGTTAAAAATGAATCACCTTGCAAATAATTCATGAAATTAAATATTTAATAAGAATGTAACAATGCTATTTAAAAGGTATTAAGAAATGAACCTTACCTCAGGCAATAGAGGTACTTGGACTAGATTTTTAAAATACTGAAGGTTATGACTGTTATAGTAAAACTGTTTCAATCTGAAAAAAAGCAACAAACAATTGAAATAAAATGTGAAATTTAATATACGTATATATATATATATATATATATATATATATATATATATATATATAAACTAACAATAATAAAAAATAAATAAAATAAGTAATCATAACTACTGAAATATAAGAAATGAAAATAAATAAAAAGTCATGTAATAAAAAGGAATACATAATTTAAACATCTAGAAAATTCATAAATTTCTAAATATAATGAATAAATAAATTATAATGTATATAAAATTGAACATACATATATTTCATAACATATAATATTTAATTAAACATTAACAGAATATTAATGTGCTTGAAAAATGGAAATATGTTGGAGTTGAGAGAGATCCAGGATCATTATCCTTATATAAAAATGATTTAGTAACAAGAGTTATTATTGCCTTAATTTTCTCTCACCTTTTATATCCCTCCAAAAACCTTTCTCTGTGACCTGAGAGTGTGTCTGGAGGAAGACCTGTCAAAAATAAATAAATAAATAAATAAATAAATAAATAAATAAACAACAAACAAATAAATAAATAATTAAACAAACAAACAAACAAATAGAAAAAATTACATAAGTTTATAACAAAGAAATAAAAAACAAAAAGTAAAATAAATAGAAAGAATGAAAGAAAAAAAGAGAGTAGTCACACAAAAAACCCTAAAAAAAAAAACACCTAAATAAATAATCAATAATAATAATAATAATAATAATAATAATAATAATAATAATAATAATAATAATAATAATAATAATATAATAAAATACAAAACAAAATGATAAAAATAAAAAAAATACCAACAATTTTTTTTATTTTAACAAGAAGCTAAACAAAAGATAAAGGAATTTAGTATCAAATTATTTATCTTTTGTAATCATTTATTCATTTTGCAAATAATAAAACTAATTTGGCAACTGTAACTCATTAAGTAAAACCAGTTTTACACAGCAGAAGTTGCTGAATTCTGGCAAAAGAGAATTTTCAAAGGAAAGGTAAAAATGTAACGAAATGTATATTATTTTTATTATTACCATTGCTATTGTAGTTTGTGTTTATAATTACTAATCAAATATTTTAAAAAAAAATAACAGTTAATAACAATTAAATACATACATTATATACACACATACTAAAAAAAAAAAAAAAAAACACAAACAAATTTGCCCATTAAAAACCCTAAACCAATTTAAAAAGAAAGGAAAAAAAAATAAATAAATACTCATACAGACACAAAAAACTAATAGGCTAGGTGTAATGGTCAGGGAAATAAAACACATATGTAAACAAAAAATAAAACAGCACCAATTCCAAAAGTATCCATAAAACCTCATTATTAACCATCTCCCTTACCACATCCTACTGTGCAAGCTGAACAAGAAGATTATTTATTACAGAACTGTTAAATGCATTATTTCTTATAACATAACAATAAACACACATATAAAAAAAAAAAAAAGCACTGAATCTTGTCATATATAAGATTAATGAAAACAATTATAATGAAGAAGCATGACCAATGGTGCCAAATCAATGAGCTGCTTTTTTTTTTATTAGCAGCAAGCAATGTTTCATATGCACCTTTTCACAGGCAGGAAAATGCAAATGAGTTTTTGATAAACCTTTGACTGGAACTGCCTGGATTGGGAAATAAGTTGATATGGTCATCAGTGAGGATTAACTAATCACACTTCAGAACAGTACTCTTCCACTGAGCTACAGTCTATTCCACCAACAGTTAAAAACATATGATGTATATATATATATATATATATATATCTTGGAATGGTATTTAAAGACAGTGTTAATGTTAGAATGTTACTGGATCAGTTAAAGACATATAAGTTTAGTATTCATCTCCTCAGTTATATCAGGTATTAAGTGATTATAGGAATGACATACTTTTAACACAGACATTTTAACCATGTACTGTAGTGCTATACTATAAATGCTAATGTACTTCACAAGTTATAACTGTATATCATATAACTGTTAAAAATATGTTATTTGTACTCCTTCAAAAGATATTCTATCTACATAGTTGTTTTGTTTCATGTAATGCATCATAAGCATGTGTCTATTCTTTCTTTTTGTAATGGCCATAATTTTGTGTTTCATATAGTAATAATATATGTCTAGGCTGTAAAGAGTTTGCATCACTTTTTAGGTAGTTAATTCTGATTTTAAATATCATAAAAATATCTGATTAGACCAGTATGTGAGGAATGTATTAAAATTTTATATGTCTAGCCAACTTGGACCACAAATGTTTACTAGTATGAAATCAGACTACAAACTTACTAGAATGAAATAAGACTACAAACACTTACTAGAATGAAATCACACTACAAACACTTACTAGAATGAAATGAGACTACAAACACTTACTAGAATGAAACCAGACTACAAAAACTTACTAGAATGAAATGAGACTACAAACACTTACTAGAATGAAATCACACTACAAACACTTACTAGAATGAAATGAGACTATAAACACTTACTAGAATGAAATCACACTAAAAACATTTACTAGAATGAAATGAGACTACAAACACTTATAGAATGAAATCACACTACAAACACTTACTAGAATGAAATCACACTACAAACACTTACTAGAATGAAATGAGACTACAAACACTTACTAGAATGAAACGAGACTACAAACACTTACTAGAATGAAATCACACTACAAACACTTACTAGAATGAAATGAGACTACAAACACTTACTAGAATGAAACGAGACTACAAACACTTACTAGAATGCAATCTAAAGAGAGACTTCACTAAGTAGTCATAAAGCTGACATGAGTCTAAAATACAGAGTATCAGAGGTGCCAGTCTGCACTGTCCTGATGTCGTCATTGAGTTGGCACGCGACATATCCAGAGAACCAAACACTGAAATAAAATATTTTAAAAATATACATAACAGGGATAAGTAATAGAAAAATAAGCATATATTCTTGTAATTTTGTATTTAAGAGAAAAACAGTATCATATGAGACTTTGAAATGGAAATTATAAAAATAATGATTAAGATTGTATGATCTGATGATAAAAAGAATATATTATTTATAATGAAAACAAGAAATATCTGAAATATTTATAACTAACATATAGGGAGAACAGCCTTCATAATTTTGTGGTGTTTTTTTTTTTTAACATATCTACTCAAAAATTCAAATAATCTGAAACAGTAACCTCTTAAATTAAAATATATATTTATATTAATGTACAAATCTTAATGTTTGTTTTCCTGTATTATATTTTATAAAATGGTAAATAAAATCTAGAAACAAAATTTGTAAATCAGTGAAATTAGTTCTTCTATGCAACCAAAATAAGTGAAATAGTTAATAGATAGTTTATTAGTATAAAACAGAGCAACACAATCTAAATGTGTTACATCACAACATACCTGCTTGCTGAAAATTAAGTATTTCATCCAGATAGTCCAACATGTCAATGGAAAACTCAAAACTGAAAAAAATATATCTTAAAAAATAGACACATCTAAAATAAAATAAATAAATATATCATTTATAAACATTTTATTTGTTGCCTACTTTTAACATAATATTAGATATAAATAATTTATAATGCAACACATGCATTGATTACCACTAACTGAGACTATTGTACATATTATAAAAAACATGATGCATTTGCTTTTTTGTTTTAAATTTAAAATTTAATATTTGCTGTCTGTTTATTTATAATGTAGAGGCTCAATAGCAGACTGCTGGCCTGATTAGGATTTGGTCAGTTAAACCAAACCTCCTCAGTACTCCCACTACTCTATTTCCAGTTCAAGCCAATGCTCCAGCACAGGTTTATCAAAGACCATGGTAAAATGTGGTTTATGTATATATAATACAGCTTGCTGCTAATAAGTGGCAGTAAACAATGCTTTGATTCTTTTTTCATATTATCATTGAAATAATAAAATAATGCTTTGATTCTTTTTATTAATAAAATTATAATTAATAATAAATAATAATAATAATAATAATAATAATAATAATAATAATAATAATAATAATGCTTGCTATGTAACAATCATTAAACATAAAAATTAGTAAAACCTCCATTTATTCTTGTGTTATAGTTTTATGTATTAAAATGAAGGCAACACTCACTAGCTGTTGACATCTGAGCCACAGATTTTGTTGTAAACTTCATCTGTCATCACCAGATTGCCTGGTATTCGCCCAAACTAAAATTAACAACAAAACAGCTTTCATTTGAAGTTCCTTGCTACAGAGAATATTTTAATGTTTTACAAATTATAACATAAACTATATGTTTATATAACTTTGTTTTAATTTTGTCATTTTTAATAAAAGGTAAAATATTTGTTAGATTTATTCCTTAATATTTTCTTTGAAAAAAACAAAAAACAAAAAAATTATTTGAAAGGCAATATAACATTACTTCAACGTTGGTTATAACACTTAATTAAAAGAGAAAAGGAAAAATTTTACTACCTTTCTGTGAAATGACAGTTTTTGTTTTAATAGTTTGCAGTAAGAAGCAATGAGTCTGCCATACCCTTCCTTAAGATGTCCCTGTGTAAAAAAAATAAATAAATAAATGAGTAAGTAAGTAAGAAAGAAAGTAAATGAAGAAATAATGAAATGAATGACTAAATGAATAAACAAAGAACAATTTTGCAAGTAAAAACCTAAAAAGAAATAAAAAGAAACATAATAATTATTTCTGAGACAAGAATGGGCTTTTCTGTGTGTTTATATTTTTATGTTTTATAAAAATATAAATGAAAAAACAAGTAACCTTTTATTATTGTATCCCTATGTATGTTTCTCTTTAGATTTGTATGTTAAGAAAAAAAAAAAAAAAAAAAAAAAATAAATAAATAAAAATAAAATAAGTAAATAAAAAAAAAAAGCATAAAATAAATTAAATATAAAATAAAATAAAATAATGAATGTCTTATTGTGTCAGAGTGTTTCTGCATGCACAATGAAATCAATGATGTAACAGGTTTTTTTTAACAATTAATTAACAAGGAATGAATAATGCAACACAATCATGATCGCATCTGGCAACTGCTACTGAAAGTAGTTGAAGTCATCTAGAGCTGGATGCTAGTAAACTAATTCCTTAATTGTCAGTTCCAGAAACAAATAACCTACATGTGTTTTCTGCAAATTTAAAAAGAAAAAGAAAAAAAAAGAGTCGGAACAGTTGTAAACAGCCTTTGTGTCATTAAACCTTTTCCAGGCTTTATTTTAATATTTCTTTCTCTCTTTCTCTCTTATGTGTCTCTATCTTACACAGATATATCTATACAGATATGAATGGATGAATAAGTGGATGGATAGAATAACAGGTAGATAGAGACAGACTGGTAACTAGGTAGACTGATGATGTACATGTGTATACCATGTAACATATAAATATTACTGGTACAAGCTATGTCTGTATCTAATTATGAAAACTAAGATGTCAGTTTAAAAAGCACTGTATCTAGTGTTGTTTATGAAACAATGGAGCAAAAAATCGGTCTTGTCCAAAATAGTCCAGTGTATTTCCCAATAGATTATTAAGTAAATTTTACAAAAATTGACTTCAGTTCAGTGTTTACTGAAAATTGTTTGTTTTATGATTACCAGAACAAATATGAAGTAATCAGGTAATCAAAGACCGGGGTTATTTCAGATCATTACACATTGCAGGCACCCTAGTGAAACATTTATCGTTTATCACATCAAAAAAAATGTGTTTTTATTTCATTTAATTGAAATGCAGCAATCTTTTTCAATTTCCCAGGATGATCAGTGCCTGATGAGTTACAACATGGCTTTTTGTAATTAATATGTTTTTATTTGTTTTATTTTATTATTAAAATTTTGACAACTGCCATACACATCTGAACCTGCCTAGTTCTTTTGTTAGTGGATCTTTTTCATTCTAATGCACATATGAAAAAAAAAAATAGACACTGACAGCAGTTGTATTTTAATCAATGTAAATCATAATTTTATTAATAATTTAACAGCAAAAAAATGGATAAACCCTAGAGAATTAGTATATAATACAAACCCATAGTTTTCCTAAATCCGTCAAATGGCTTCTGTATTTCATAGAGTCCAACACAACCTGAAATAATAATTATGACAGTGATATATAAAATTAATCCAAGCTATTTTCAATGTTTATTTCAATATATCTGTCTCTGTGTTTGTTGGATTATACTTTCTACAAATGTACTGAATATTAATTGAATGAAATTTTTTTTATTTATAAACATCAGTAAGATTTCATTAACAGTTTCAATAATTTTATATTCATTAGAAATAATACAACAAAATATTAACTCATAGTCGCACAGACTTATTTATTCATATCACTCACTTTCTACTTATCATAGAAATCAAATGCAGGCTCCAACAAACATAAATATATTGGTTCACAGTCCTCTTTTAACTACATATGAAAACACAAATGCAGACTATTTTATACTTACATTAGGATGTCCATCTCTCAGTAGTTTGTGCATAACATGCAGGAACTTCCAGCATACAATGGGATTTGCCTGCACAGGGAGTTTGGAGGCAACTGACCAAAATATCCCACCTCCATTACCTTGAAATGTTCCAAGTATAATATCTTTTTGATGGTTAAGTGATTAGTAATGTGTAATCAGAAATGTTTATATTAATTTATTTGTTTTTGGTTTTCAAACATTTAAATTTTTAAAAGAAATTCTCTCTCTCTCTCTCTCTCTCTCTCTCTCTCTCTCTCTCTCTCTCTCTCTCTCTCTCTCTCTCTCTCTCTCTCTCTCTCTCTCTCTCTCACAAAAATATATTATGTGTATATTGTATTTATATATATATATTTTTTAATGACATATTAAAAAAAGAATAAAACATGTCATAAAAATACCACCTCCAATCTACAACACAAGCTTTAAAAAAAAAAAAAAAAAAAAAAAAAAAAATTAAGAAAAATGAAGTCATTCCAGTACTACAGATGCTTTATTTATTTATGCAAATCATATCCTATTAATAGCATTACATAAGAGAACTTCACAAGAGAATGCTACTAAATATAGTATCACCAGACACTTATAGTAGAGGGGGAAGGTTTTTTTTAATTCTTTCTGCTAGTTCCATACACTTGATTTCAACAAGTGCTGCTATATTAAACAAAAATAACTCAAGCCGGAAATATCTGTATGACATCATCAACAGTGAATTAATTTGTCAGAAGCAGGAAATACTGACCATGTATGTAATTGGTCTTAGCTGTCAGCATCCATGAAACTGTTAATATCTGTATATATACATCCACATTATGAATCACAGAGGCTGATAATCTGTGTTATTTTAAACACATCACTAGCGGAAAATCAGAAGGCTGACGTTCATTCAGCAGAGTAGTGATACATGTTAAAGGAATGATGGATTATAAAATTAACACTCAATTAAGATATTTTCTAAAGAACTAATGTAAAAACAACAAGTACATAAAGTTTGTTAAACATATTATGATATGCTTAGCCTATAATCTGAAAAACAGTTCTTGAATTTTTTTTTTTTTTTTTTTTAAATCTGTTTATAAAATCACATATCTAGTATCCAATAGCTACTGATTTAAAAATATACAGATATTCTAGTCAACAAAAATTTAGTTTTAACTTCATAAGTAATAAACAAAAGAATGAATAAATGGGTTTATCAAATACTGACTGATATTATAACATGTACCTCTGATGGTATACAAACCATCTGAACACATTTTGAGTATATCCATGTTATTTCATATGTTTGTAACTATCAACTATTGCTAATAATAAAATAACAATTTCTTGCAGATAAATGGAAGAAAATATTTTCTCAGAGTTCTGTACAAGAAATGATTATAATATATGATCCTACTTGTCAAAATCAGTTATATTTTTTTTTTTTGTATTTAATATTATTAATATTATTAATTTCTGTCTTATTATTTTCTGTCTTTCAATACTTAAAATTATCCAAAAATGTCTGATTCCATTTCATTTTTATATTAAATTTTTCAATATATTTTAAAAATAGATATTCTAGTAAACAAAAATTTAGTTTTAACTCTGCCCAACAAAAGGTCTGATTCCATTTCACCATCTGATTAGCAATTACTGATTGCCTAATTTTTCTTGCAGATAAATAGAAGTAAATATTTTCTCAGTTCTGTAAATATTTAATATATTATTAAAAACATTCATCATACTATTTTATTTTCTGTCTTTCACACTAAAATTTAATTTTTCAATATATTAAAATTATCCAAATCATCACTGTTATTTTTAACAACAAATTAGTTTAAAAATTTAATATCATTTGATAATGTAGCAAGGATTTCATTTCATACAGACATGTCTTTTATATCCTGTCTTTTTCCTTCTTTCCCCAGTTTCCATTACCCTGATTCAAGGTCAGCAAATGCATTAAGTAAATATGAATGATTAGAGTGAGATCAATGATTATTTGTCATTCTAGATTTATGGGATTGTCAAAATGCATTAGATCTATGACTCATGCAGGAAAACACTGTATATGAATTAATGTATATGTTTCCGAAAACACTCAAGAATCTTGTATTTTATCATGTAATGTACATAGTGGTATGGGGATGAAGAATACAGATTTATTAAATGAAAAATCTATTGTTTTATTATATTTTGTAGAAATGACAGAAATGAATTTGAAAAGTATTATGGTATTGTGTAATTATGTAATAAAAGTTTATTATTCAGTTTTCTGTAAAGTTAAGAAATTTCAAATACTTTAAGATATATATATATATATTCCTAAAATATATATTTTTTAAAATAAGTTTAAAATTATGAAGATGTTTCCAACAATATATTTAAAAACTGTATTTTTATTAAGTAATATAATTATGTATTTGTTAAAAATGACCCATTCCCTTTATTTTTGATCATGTAATACAAAGTGCTTTATTGAGGATTCAAATTTTTGTATCTATTCAAGGCAATTTATTAACAATTTCTTTATAATCATAGCAATATAATTATGTATTTGTTAAAAATGACCCAAACCCTTTATTTTATCATGTTGAAGTTTTTGCTTGAGGATGTAAATGAATATCTATAAAGGCAATTTATTAACAATATATCATAGCTATATGCACTGAATGTTTAAAAACAAAATTTGTTGAATATCTGCTATATGAGAAATGGTTATACTTTACTTTACTAATTTAAAAATGTAAATAAAAATAATTATAATGAAATAAATTGTATACTTTAAAAAATGTTTGAACATTTTAAATTTTATTTTAAATAATTAGAATAATTAAAATTACAGTTCAGACTATTATATTTTATTAATAAAATAAAATTAAAACAATTTCGTACCTGGCATACCTCCATCTGCACAGAAAACAGAAAACATAATTACATAAATTTGTACACATCGAAAAAAAACAAAAAAAGTCTGTCTTTGGCAGCAATATGCACAAACATTTGTGTCACAGATATATACTGAATTAAGACTATCTAGTATTTGTGTATAAACTGTACATGTTCACTTTGATGTAATTAAATGGCTGGATGAAAGCCAGTTGCATCTGATCTCACTGACTCTGGACTAAAATAAACAGGATTCCAGGCTTAAAGCCTGAAAGCCAGTGCTTTTTTTTTTTTTTTTTTTTAACATTTTTCTGTCTCCAATTGATAATTTTGGCCACATCCTCTGCATGTAATAATAAATATATAAATAAACCTATAAAATAAAATATAAAAATAATACTAATCCAAGTAATGTAAATTGATATTTTGAAGGAATCACTGCATGCTGTTTTATATACTT
The DNA here is from genome assembly GCA_012295275.1 of Chrysomallon squamiferum. Taxonomy (NCBI): domain Eukaryota; kingdom Metazoa; phylum Mollusca; class Gastropoda; order Neomphalida; family Peltospiridae; genus Chrysomallon; species Chrysomallon squamiferum. The sequence goes on along the minus strand of CM022671.1, from coordinate 33,058,455 downwards.
GCAGCCATTTCCTTTCTTTGTATTACAATATCTTTCAGCATCACATGAACAACAAATACTACATCAACATTGTTAATAGTAATATAATCACAAGAACAACAACAAAAAAAAAAAAAAAAAATAATATTCTTAAAAATATAGAAGTAACATTAAAAACAATAATAATAAAAATAGCAGTATTAATAATAATAAAAAAGGATACTTCGGACATGTTTTTCTTTTACTGGAGTTTCTTGTGCATTGATTGCTTTGTTTATTGCAACAGTCTGAAAATAAAATAAAATTAACATCAAACGTCTTCCACAGACTATAATACACAAGTGAACCAAATTAATTATTTGCTTTTCTTTCCCCATATATTCAATCTGTCTTGATAAATGTGTGTATGTATGATGGTGTATGTATGTATGTATGTATGTATGTATGTAGTTATATAAATCGATAACCAAGAGTCAAAACAGTCAAACCATTTTTGAAAGGACTCCTGTTATATTAATCCATGATGTATTTAGATAATATTGATCAACCAATATACATTGTGGTATATACTATATAGATAAGAAATAAAATAAAACCCAGACAATACCAGATTTTCATCCTTTATTATTTTATACAACTAGTTTCACAAAAGAAATGAATAAAAGCTAATCCATGTAGTATGTAGACAACACACTTATCCTAACCACTGACATACACATCAATATTATAATAAAAATACCACAGCATATTTTTAATCAGCATATTTTTGAATCATGTGAATTAAAAATTCAGGTTGAACTAGTATTAACCAAGCCTAAAACAAAAATCCAAATTTTTATTTTGCAAAAACAGTTTTTTATTTTGAAACAGTTTTTATTATTTTTTTGTTTTGTTTGTCAAATTAAGACAAATTAAAATAAATCAGAATAATTATATGAAATACATTTTTTCTTCTAATTTTATTTTAATAATATACCTAATATTTGTAAGCAATTTTATGAAATTTGTAATAACATTTTTTAAAGGAAATAAAAAAGATATGTGGAAGAAATAAACAAACACTATTACGACAGTAAATATTTAAATATTTTACTTATAATAATAATAATAATAATAATTTAACAAATGAATAAATAAAAAAAATATCTAACAAAAAGATTCACTGATAATGATTGAATGAAGTAATAAATTTAATAAAAAATGTTTAATAATGCTGGTCCATCTTAATTAATTTGTACATTCCTACAAAGCTGCATGGAAATCTCCTGCTGTTACATTCACATGTATCTATGTTATATTCAGCTCTCACACATACTTTGTTAGCTGTGATAAAGGGGCAGGAAGGTGGATGTCAAGCGTAGATCTAATTTAAGACTAAGACCTGCTCAGTTTAAACATTCTAATTAGGTGAGGTTTTTCTGTAAACACAAAATAGCACAGAGTTAATGTATCTGTAAAGAGGCAAGGTGTTTATTCTCAAGAGGTATAAGTACTGTAGATATGACACCACATGTTTGTATAACAGTTTAAACTCCTATAAACTATAATGTATGGATTAAAGATGCCTGTATATATGATACATACTTAATTTATTACACATCATATTTAATTATCCATACGTTAAATAAGTGTGTTTCTCTTTCTCAGTCGCTCTGTGTGTGTGTGTGTGTGTGTGTGTGTGTGTGTGTTTATATAATTGTTCGATCTCACTGTATTAAGGTCTATAAATACAAACAAATACTTATTTCAATACATCATTTGTTGTGAACTAACAAGGTGTTTGTTCTCCAGATGTACAAGTACTGTAGATATTTTACCACGTTTGTATATCAGTTTAAACTGCTATAAACTATATGTATTAATTCAAGATACATGTATGTGTGATACATACCTAATTTATTACACATCATATTTAATTATCCATATATTAAATAAGTGTGTTTCATTTTCTCTCTCTGTTGCTGTGTGTGTGTGTGTGTGTGTGTGTGTGTGTTTATATATGTGTTTGATCTCACTGATTAAGGTCTATAAATACAAACACTTATTTCAATATGTCATTTGTTGTGAACTAACAAGGTGTTTGTTCTCAAGATGTACAAGTATTGTAGATATATTACCACACAGCTGTGTAATTATAATGATTTAAACTGCTATATTTTGTGTATGAATTCAAAATGCATGTGTGTGATACATACCTAATTTATTACATATTATATTTAATTATCCATACATTAGATAAGTGTGTTTCTCTTTCTCTCTCTCCGTCTGTGCGTGTGTGTTATATACCTGTTTGATCTCCTGTATTAAAATATATAAATACAAATATGACGTATTTCAATACATCATTTGTCTGTGAACTAACATGCTTCTGTGACATCTCACTGAAATTTCAACAGTGTTGTAAATACCAAATGTTTATTACAGAGTATGATCCAATAGTTTACAAATTTAACCACCAATGATATATTTACTAATGATAACCAGTTGTATATACATTTAAGAAAGTTTTAATTTCTGTAATAATACCAGAATTTTGAAATAAACTCTTTTAACATATACCAAGGTAATAAAATTACCATTATGTATTTGTTTCAGCACACACACTATGACACCCAAGTTCTGTTGTATTAACTTACACTTAATAACAAAGAATTACAATTATTAATCCAGACTATGACAGATAACCCAGATACTTTATATTAACCTGTGGCCATATTCAGATAATTCAGTTATTTAATATATGAAACTGTATGAATTTTTATTATGACATCTCTTTATAACATAACTGAATTTTATTTATTTATAATCTAACTGTAGTAAGTGATAACTGAATTATATCTTAGTTGCATTAATGCATAAATCAGGGTTATAACTGTAACCTTAATTTCTTTTTCATTTTTAAATGAATATATAGTACATAATATGATAAAAAGTGCATATGAAGTAATGCAAGAAAGAAAAAGAATTATTTTAATAACTGGTGTCATTCTTGTGAACTACTTTTAAGGATAACACATTGTTCTTCATCTGAATAATATTAAAAAATGACTCTGACAACTTCCATAAATTAAAACAAAATAACCCAAGAGTGTATAATATATATCAAAGAGAGAACTTTTTCTCCCACTAGTAAGTATCGTTTTCATTTTCCCTCATTTCTTATTATTCATACAATATCTTACATACAACTGATACAAATACTGAAAAAAACAACACAAAAACAACCACAAACAAAAACAACAGTAACAACACACACACAGTGCTGGTACCATTAATAAACTATATCAGCAACTGAAATGACTGATTTGTTATGATTCATGATTCATAATTTTTATGGCATTTTCTACCTTGATCATTGATGTAATGGATACTGTAACTAATATCTGTTTAGGTTAAACAGATCTTGGGTCTGACAGCTTTGTTCATCTAACATATACAACAAATAACTTAAGAATATCTCACTTAGAAAAGCTGACACTTTTATAATGTTTAGTGATAGCTTATCTGACTACCACTGGAGTTATAAAAAATAACTGTTACAGTATGAAAAAAGCCTAAAATTATTATGTACAGTTCCGAGTGTCTGCTTTATTTTATGTGAAGCCAGCCTTCCCTAAAACAAAGTATAGCAATAAAATAACATGAAAGCTATCATGCACTAATAACTGCAAAACTTCTGTTTCCTTATACAGATCTAGTTTGTTATTATTTTATTTCTGTGACAGCACTGAGGACAGAAAACTATGTAGAATAAAAGCAGTAAATATCTTTAATAGAATATCTGGTCCTGCCATATAATAATTAAGTATAAGACATAGAATGTCCCCTTTGTAGATCTGTGTAGTCAATAAGTTTGATACAATATTTCACAGAATAGGTTGTAAATAATTATTTAACTTTATTTATTCAACATTCTGTAATCTGTTAGTAATAAACTTTATACCACTACCCACCCCCACAAGAGGTTAGTTAACTTGAATTTAAAACTCTGGTTTATTACACTGACGTTCCATGCACTAATTAATAACACCAAAGATCTGCCATTTGTTGTGGTAATTGATGATTGACAAAAGAGAAATATAGTCTCACTATCACTGTTTTTAAGTTCCAGCATTTTTTTGAAATTTCTTAATAAAATTGAGAATTCAAATACGTTGCATTTTCATTAAATGAAGTATGGCAAAATGTTGTATTGATAGTAAACATATCTTCCAACTAAAATACATACAATGATATTTATACTGCAGCAACAATCGGGTGATCACAAGAAAATGAATCATAAATTTTAATTTTTAGAACGTATGTCACGAACATGGCACTGTCCTATAAATAAAGAAAAGTATCTTACAGGTACTAAATAACTTTCAACGTCCATCACAAAACAGTTCTCAAACAAGTCGTATCAACATAATGCTATGCATGAGTTTGGTGTTCATTCAACACATTTTATGATCTCTGATCCGTGAGTAGTACGATTCAATAACATGAAAGATTTTTAAGACTCAGTGCTCACCTGTCTCCTTTCGAAGTTTTCCCTTTCAACCTCAAGAGAACTTTTGCCACGTTGAGTGACAACCTTAGGAAGGTGTAGCGATGACATCGGTGTTGTTTATTCTGTCTATTAATGTCGATTTCACAATAATATTTACATTTTAACTCAACTTTGTTTCCCCGTTTGACACTCTGTAACTACTTGCCGCGACCTCTTTGAACATATTTGTATCAGGGGAAATAACTCTAAAATGGTTCTAGTTTGTGTAATGTAATTACTGTATGCCATTTAAATCATAGGGAGACTGAACTAATTTCATTCCGTCATTGCTATTTTTTTCGTCAATGCTATTAAACTCCACTTCATAAACCTAAAAGACCTACAACTATCAAACAAAAGATAGTACCTTTAATTTATAAAGATCTAATAGCTATATTAAAAGTGTTATTTTGATTTTTTTACTTTCGTATTTTTATTATAAAAAATCAATATTCTTGAATAATCTATTATTTATTAAAATAATCATTAGTCATTCAATAATAATAATAATAATAATAATAATAATAATAATAATAATAATTATTATTATTATTATTATTAAGAAAAAAGGAAAAAAAAACAGCACAAACAAAAGAAAGGAAAAAACAGCACAAACAACAAGTCAAAAATTGTAAGAAATGTATAATAATAAAGCAGATGACAATTCATTTGGGTAAAACAAACGGAATATATTAAACGTTTGTGAAACTGAATTCGATTTCTACACCATTAATAGATATCATGTTACATCTCCTTATTATATGAATATAAATGAACGCGTATGGCCAAGAGAATATATATTTCCGTTTACTATTATATATGATACTTTATGCATGGTAACGACCAAAATTGATGATAATGATTTTCCAGACAATAAACGTTATACAGTATTAATGTTAAAGACTCCATTACTTTACGAATGTTGTCGTTAATTTCCAACTATCCATCCATCCATCCATTCTTTCTTTGTTTTATCTATCTGGTGTCTGGCTGTTTATCTCTCTGCTTATCTCTCTTTTTTTCTGTCTGTCTATCTATCTATCTATCTATCTATCTATCTATCTATCTATCTATCTATCTATCTATCTTCTGCTGTCTGTCTGTCTGTCTGTCTATCTATATGTCTGTCTGTCTATCTATCTGTCTATGTATCTGGCTATCTTTCTACATATGTTTATCTATCTATCTGTCTATGTATCTGGCTATCTTTCTACATATGTTTATCTGATTGTCTGAATGTATGTCACTCATTCCGTACACGAACCTACGTACATACCTATCTGTCTGAATTCAAATGGTCTTTCTGACATCTTGTCAGTTGATCAGCCCTATACTCACTTACTTACAAATCGATACAGGCAAAAAATTCGCACATACATTTATACATATAAATACAAACATAATATTATAATTATACACACATAAATGCATGCAAACACTATTTTAAATTAACTGGAATAAAATAGGGTCGTTGTAGTAGTAGTAGTAGTAGTTGCTGTTGTTGTTGTGATGGTGGTGCTGTTGCTATTTTTTTTTACAGTTGTAATAATGATGACATACCGATACCGATTCATTAAACTTTAAAATTATACTGCGGACGATGATGAAGAAAGACATTTAAAAAATTACACTACCTGTTTCTTCGCGGAAAATTGCAAATATCCATTCATGGTGTTTTCATGTAATGTTTGATAAAGTTCTTGTATCATAATGTTAATATTATCCACAAAAAATAAGACAAACGAGGAAGTGTCATCTCCATTTTCAGAAAAAGTGGGCGTATCCTTTAAAGATAAAGATTAAATAACATGTGACGTCAAAGCACATACGGCTATATCGTTTACGGTGTTGGTAAAACTAATGAACACCAAACTTAGGTACTTATAATATTTCGCTTATAAATAAAAGACTAAAACATAGTATGAACTTTTAGCTATGTAATTTCAATTTATTAGAATTTTTTTTTTTTTTTTTTTTTTTTTTTTCCATTAATTTACTGAAAGTATATTACTTGCTTTGTGGTGAAGTCACTTTACGTTCCATTAAAGTTTAAATATGATTGCTGTTTAATTAAAGCATATTTCTTTTAGTATTATAAGTATGTGAAAGTAATATATATTACTATAATGGTACATGAACTAGTTAATATATACACACAGAGACACACATACACACACCTTTAATAGGGAGACACTAAGCTGCGAATTTCTTTTTTTTTTTTTTTTTTTTTTTTTGGGGGACAGTGAGGGGTCGGCAAATGTGCGGCTGCCCCAGGCAGCACGGACTCTAGTAACACGAATGTCCTACATGTCCCAGAATTGCACGTTAGAGTTTTGTCCCACGGGAATTATACAGTATAATGGCCGCAATAACAATATGATTGTAAAAATGCATTAAATCCAGACTTTATTACCTTTCCTGTACTGAGAAAACAGACCCTGTTTTGTTCTTTCCTTTTTCAAGTGGATTAATAAAGATAAAATATACTCTGTTTTAGAAGTTTATTTGTATCTGTTAAATATTGTACGGTACATTAAGTAACTATTAAGAAAATTATATATTTTTCGTTCTTCTTCGTTTAATTTTCACTCTGTATATTATGTAAGAATTTTAAGTGAATTAATAAATGTACTTACTGTATTAGTGTATATTTGGTAAATACAAATCCATTGTTTAAATTATATTTAGGCTGTTTTCCATCCATTCGATAAAATTTCTATCCATTTAGATATTTATCATAGTTTACAGATTTAGTGATAAGTCGGGAATATTTTTCAAACGTAAGAAGTACTTTTATAAAAAATATTTTATAAAAATAAATAAATAGCACGATGATAAAACGTTGGCACATCCCCGGCGGGATTCGAACCCGCGACCTCTGGATTAGAAGTCCAGCGCGCTATCCACTGCGCTACGGGGACCACGAACTATATCGCTTCGAAATAAAGTAGTCTACAACGAGGCTCCAATGAGTCAGTTTTTAATCTTTTAATTTTAGAAATATAATATCGTACTTGTTGTTCAAATGAATAGTCTTTATTGACAAATATATCTTTATATAATATTAAATATAAAACATACATTTCAAACATACATAACAATAAGTGATATATATCACTATAAAAATATTTATTTTACTGAATTTACCACAACATTATTTATTTCTAATTACTAATATTTAGAAAATACCTAAAAGACTGAGTCCTCAAGATTTCACCCTTAATTTTACACAAACACACACATTTCATTTAATACAGTATGGGTACATTTATATAAGATAATTTGTATGTGCATGTATGTCACTATGTGTATCCACCATCTGCCATATGATAATTGCATCCGTAATCATTTTCCTCAGAATTACAATGGAAATAAGTGTTTTCACTTTCTTGTGCTATCCTTTCTTGTACTGTTTTGATGTATATATATATTTTAATATTATTCTGTATCAACATTATTTTACAAAATAAATCAAATAATAATTATTATTTAAAACAAAAATACTGTATGCCAGTTTTAGACGTTATCTTGAAACCACGCATGCGCTGAAATAAGCGGGCAGTTTGAAACCTATATTTTTGCCGTTTTGATATTGTCTCAGTGTATTAATTAGAAGATCGGCCCTGATTTTGAATAAAATATATTTAATTATTTACAAATCAGTGAACATGATAATATCAAGAATTTGCCTCAACATTTTTTGTTTTTGTTTCTGTTTTTAATGAAAGTGATCTTTTAATTAATTCGTTTATTTATTTATTTTCTTTTGTGTATTGTTTTGTTTATATATAAATACAGAATCGTGTATATCAGACTTTATTACATATTCTTTAAGGTTATTTTCAAATAGATACTCTCTACCCTACCATTTCCTTTCATTCCTACTCTGCTTTCAGTTATAATAAAGTCATAAACATTTGTCACAGCGTTGCAAAGAAATGGTGAGAAACAGATTCATCTTTATTATTATTATTTATTTATTTATTTATTTATTTATTTATTTATATTTTTATATTTTTATCTGTTAGTTTTGAAGTGACTATATATACACAGTTTAAAATAAGATTACATTTTCTTGATTTCATGAGTACTCTTATGGAAGAACCTAAATTTTTTCCTGCGAAAAAAACCTAATAAATAAATAAATAAAATTAATACTAAAGACATTCCTGAATGATGATCATAATAACAAATAAACAAAAGAACCAAAGAACAAACAAATAAATAATATCATCATGATGACGATGGAATTATGCCTTTAATTATACTTTCTAACTTACAACGAAGATCACTGTTCTTATCCTACCGAAGTCTAAACGGTTCCGCCGCTGTACAACTGAAAATTAGTATATTAGAGGTCTAAATATATGCTAATGTTTTTATGTGTAATTATATGTGTGTGTGTGTGTGTGTGTGTGTGTGTGTGTGTGTGTGTGTTTATATACAGGTACCGGATCAATTATCCGGCGTCCTGAATACCCGAAAGACCAGAAAGTAAATTACGATGAAGGTAAATTTGTTTCACTTTTTAATATGCTGTATACTCGTACGTACATACAAATATACAAACACACAGATACATACATACATACATACACACATACTCACCTACGTGGGTATATACATGTATATATAAATGCATACACTCATACATACATACATACAAACATACATTCATACAAACATATACATACAAACATACATACATGCATACATACATACATACATACATACTTACATACATACATTGATACATACATGCATACATAATGCATACATACATACATTCATACATACATTCATACATACATTCATACATGCCAGGTTTCCCTCAAGATGTAGATACTTATAACTCCGCCATGGAACACCGGTTGGAGTGTGAGATAACCCTGTCTTGCTACCTGTTATTACTGAGGTCAAAGCTCTACCACTATGATTATATTAGCAGTAATTACAAAACTGTACTGCATTCTGCTGATATTTCATAGATACTGTGGCATTCTCCCACAGTTACGCGTTAGTTGCAACATGATCCGACCTAGATCTGAAATCACAAAATATTCAGCTAAATAAGAGACTGATAGGTAGATACCTGTTTATACACGTAAGTGTGTATTATAGGATTTGAATATTCCCTGTCTTAGACTTTGCACATAGATAATAGGATGTAACACCAATGCTAAAATAATAATAAAACAGAATTATTTTTAATAATTTATAAACACATTTTGTGTTCTAAAATACATTATAGTTCCAGTTAAATAAGTTTAAAGTTTTAGGGTGAATGCGAGTATGTATGTTTATTTATAAGCAGTCACACACACACACACACACAATGGAATCTTTCACTTGAAAGTTTTTAATGTGTAACAAAATATAAAACACAAATTTCATTAAACTTTATTCTTTATTATGAAACTTTGGTGCTTTAATAGGTAACTGCTGCTATACTTACCTTCAGGAATCTTTCACTGATACTGAATATTTAACAGATACATATTAATATTTTCTAATTTTTCTGGTAATTTAGTTTTCTCAAACTGGTATCTAAAAATATTTTTCAATTAATGATTTAGTCTGCTGAAACAAAAAGAAAGAAAGAAGATAAACCCATCCTACAGCCACATAAAATTATTATGTTTGTATGCAGCTTTTTGTGTATGTATCTCACTGTATGTAATCATGATGAAAGAAAGGTAAATATAAAGATTGTGAATCACATTTATTAATTAAAACTGAAGGCAAAAACTAATTAAAATATATCTTAAAAGTATGCAGAATACTAAAGAAATTGCTTGTTTATCTGATCAAAGTGTAAATTTTCAGATAATTACTTACTAATTTGATAAAAAGTCTATGTATGTTTCGTATTTAGTTTTGGTGGTGCGGTCAGTACCTACAACCTTCAATTCTGTACCTCCAAATGTTACTTCGAGGTCGACTGTTCTTTCCTTGTCCCCTGTAAGATCTGGCATTTCAACTGCAAGAAAACCGCATTTCTCCATGCCTTCCTCGTCAGTGTATTTGATGTTTCTCTTGCTGGATCGAAAAAAATCGAATATTATACCTTTCTGATTAGTAATTATGGGCATGTACTCTTCACGCCAAACTTCATTATAACCTATGACCTCGCCTGCTTCTGCCCATGTTTGGAAAATATGTTTACAGAGAGTGGCACCATCTGAGACGAACTTGAGATCTCCACGATGCTCTCCTTCTTCAAAAGGTAGATAGGAGCCAACTCCGTACGTAAAGCGACATATTCGCTGACATATGAAGCTGGGATTATGACCAAATGAAACAGCGCCACGCACTACAGCCAAACTGGCCTCTTCTGGAACGAAAACGTTAACTCTGCCACAAAACTGAGTCATCAGGGAGTTCTGAAGTCTTGTCGATTCGGCGAAACCACCAACAAGGAATATATATTTTACATCTTTAATTTTTTTTTTTTTTTTAGCAAGCCCTTGATATGATCATTAATCTGCAATAAAGCATCTGTGAAGAGGGAATTCACAACCTGTGATGTTAGAACGAGTTTCCCTGAAGAAAATTTGACATCATTGTTGTTCTCAGTCGCATAGGCTTCTATCGCCTGTTGAACGTACATGCCATTGTACTTGAAGTTGCAGAAATTGTCCTGTAAAGACACTCTGGTTCTTTCGCATTCTCCTCGTTTCTTCCACCAGCGTGCCCGGCTCAAAAGTTGGTTTAACCGCCGAAGTGTTGTCCTTGTTACCCACGAAATCCGTGACTTGCAGACGGCGACAGTGTAGAGATGCTGCTTCCAGTTCTAGTGCAATAACAAGCTGTTCACTGTTGGTTTTTGCGATGAGACCAGCCTGATGGCGAAACAATAACCAATAAATAAATAAAAATAATATATTTTCTCTAACTGTAATATTTGTTTATATATATATATATATATATATTATTATTATTATTATTATTATTTTTTTAAATGGATTTATTTAAATATCCAATTTTTGTTTTTAAACGAATAAATATCTAGAATTTTAACAATTTTTACATGTGTTCATAATATCTGCCTATAATTTTAATCTTACCCTGTAGGCAGCTTCTCTCATGAACTGTTTAGCATTTTCGTCCCAGATTGCCGGAACAATGAGAACCCAGCGAATGGTGTCAGAGTTGGGGTCACAACCAAGATGAGCACTTATGGCTCTGAGCACATGTTTCTTCATGTAGTTAAGTGATTTGGCAAATACGTCCACCGCCAGCTGAGTCTTTCCGTTGGCATCTTCGATAACTATATCTGAATTTAAACTCTGAATAAGAAAAATAATAATAATAATAATAATAATAATAATCATAATAATAATAATCATAACAACAACAATAACAACAACAACAACAATAATAATAATAGTAAAAGAAGAAAATAATTCAGTCAATGTTTGATCATTCGAACTTGAAAGGGCCAGTAAAATAGTCCGCATTTTAGAGGTTATCGACTGTCAACGTTTCAACGTCTCTCTCTCTCTCTCTCTCTCTCTCTCTCTCTCTCTCTGTGTGTGTGTTTGTGTGTTGTGTGTGTGTGTGTGTGTGTGTGTGTGTGTGTGTGTGTGTTTGTGTGTTAGTATAGTCTTTGCCTGATTTCAAACATTGATTACACGAAAAAAGTCAGGGAAACAAATGGAGTATATGCGGAAGTTGACTAAAAAAAATGAAGAAAATATTAATAATAATAAAAAAATAATAATAAAAAAACAAACAAACAAACAAACAATTTGTACCTATCGTATTAATGTATATATGGTTATAAAAACTGAAATTGACGAAAGAGAGAATGTTACAAAGACTTGAATAGATGACACAAACGTTACAAAAACTGCTTTACCGAAGTCTTTGTCTCGGGGTGTCTAACGCAGTCGCATATGACCCGTAATTAACACAGTCGTTTTACGTAAACAAATTAGAACACCGCAACGGGCGTAACACTCCTACACCAAACACTCCTCCATATACATACTGACCTTCTGATTTTGCTCGGCTCTAAGGGTATTCGGGGAACAAGGTCATATATGTATTTATATTTAGCTAACGTTAAATACACCAGAGACACCATAACACCAGTTTAGATTTAAAGAATATATATGTATTATATGATATAATGATAGTTATCTAGCGAGTAAGCTTAAAGTGCTTACACGGCCGGTTACAAACAGATACATAGTTACATAGATACTTGTTAGAAAGCCACAACACCTTCCTTCCTAAACAAAGCCGTAAAAACTTAAAGTTACCTAAGTCAGCTGGAACAATATAACAGTCCAGCTGACAATTAGCAACACGTCTGTCCTGTACAGTGCAAAACTGATCTCCCTAACTAAAATATAATCTCTGCTTTTATGCTGTAGGAAAGACCACATAGGGATCTTTTAACATTCCTTTCCCAGAGTGGTACGGAGACAGTCTAAGACCCGAAAAACATAAAATAAATCACAGAAATGTCGTTGTTGTTGTTGTTATTTTTATTATCAAGTTATAAGCCATACTGCACAAACTATGTTTTAGAGAAAAAGCGTAATAGTTACGTTATGCTCGAAATGCCTATGAATGACTGAATTGCTCCAAATTAATACTAGCATTTAGAGGCAGCTGGAATATTAAGCAAAGTAGAGATTATTATAAAAATGTGCAACTGCCCTTATTATTGTACAGTTTCATTTTAAATCTGTCGTAGTAGTAGTAATTAGCTACCTCGTCGTCTGGCAGATCGTTATATCGGGACACGGCTTCAAAGCCGAAAGCTTCGAACTGGCCATCAGGTTTTAGTAGAAGACTTGTAGGAGTTTTGTGTAGCTGAAATCCTTGTGTGTGTCCCCAGTTTTTATTCACGTGAATAGCCTCTTTGTTAGATGTGAATGAGTACGCGTAACCGATGAATGTCGTACAGAAGTCGATTGCGGCAACGATTTGATATTCCGCTGCCCCTTCTGATTCTGGCGTTGTGTCGACCAATGGTGATTTAATTGCACTGACGACAACAGCGTCGTCGGCTTTGCTCGTATCTAAAGCATGTCGACGTCTCCTTTTCGGCCATATTTTTTTGATAGTTATATCGAAATAAATCTGAAGATAACGCTATTCTAATTGATATTGAACTTGGAGACAAATCAAGTTTTCTTTCGTCTAATCCACGACCTGAATGTAAATAAATAAATTGTACCCGCTGATAAGATAAAAACTTACGCAAGTTACCGTAACTCAGGTGGTTTCGAAACCAGGTCAAACAGATTAAAGTCCACAACTGTGTTTCTTTTACTTTTTCTTACGGGAATAAATTATTATTTTAGTCTTGAACATTTCGGAATTAAGCATCCGATACATCTGTGAATGACAGTTGAAACATTTGCATGATCTTTGCAAATAGAAGGTAAGAGTTAATTCAAACTGATTTTTTGTTTTTGTTTTTAAAATAAATATTTCCTTGTCTTCTGTTCTGTCTTATTTGATCTACTGTACTGGTTTTATAACTATAGCACGCCTGGTTAGTAATATTGCATTCTAATATTTGTTGAATTAAAATGTAACTGTCAGTAACGAAACGCTATGTTCTACGCTTTACAAATACTCTCTCTCTCTCTCTCTCTCTCTCTCTCTCTCTCTCTCTCTCTCTCTCTCTCTCTCTCTCTCTCTCTCTCTCTCTCTCTCTCTCTCTCTCTCTCTCTCTCTCTCTCTCTCTCTCTCTCTCTCTCTCTCTCTCTCTCTCTCTCTCTCTCTCTCTCTCTCTCTCTCTCTCTCTCTCTATGCGCTTACGTATTTGCTGGGTAAACGAATTTGTTTAGAAACGTTACAATATTAAAACAGAAAATTGTATTATTATTATTATTATTATAAACTGACAACACATAAATTCTTAAATCCATATTTCCCGGAAGATTTTTTTTTCCTGGAAAGATACTGGACAGAAAAAAAGATATTGGGTAGATAATAGATGCCTGTTTATGTAAGAGTGTATGGGCGCGCGCGCTATCTCGTGCTCGTTATCATATTGTGTATAATGATTTATTTACAGTAACTGAACTATGAGCGGATCGAATGAAGCCAAACGTGATTTGTTTGTGGAGGCTGGTTTCTTCAGCGCACATCTTGTTGAGGCCCTCAAGGAGAAGCGAGATCCACAAACGCATCATCTGCTGGAGACGGCGCTGTACATCGTGGACGGCCTCCTGGCGGAAAACCGAGGAAAGTCAAATTCAGGCTCACCTCGACATTCACGCTCACCTCGACATTCACGAAGTGCGGGTGTCGGTCAGTTGTGGGGGGAACTGCAGACATTAAAGCTAGAAAATGAGAAACTTCGGAAACATGATGGTAGAGGACAATACGAAGAAAGGGGAATACCTGCCAAGAGCACTGGTATGAAATATATATACATATATAAAATTCAAATTAATCGGCTTTGTTTTCAATTTTAGCTATATATTAAAGACACAAAACATGTACTTATGTGTTGCACAGAAGTTTATGTATTATGAACTTAATGAAGTTTGAGCTTCAGAGCCCCTAAACAAAGAGGGACCCCAGAAACAACTTTAATTCACTGGACTTCAACATTTTAATCAAAATTGAGAGCCCTACAAATTAAGGTCTCTACTGGTCTTAGTATTGTATAATCTAAAAAGAGTATATAAATAATAATAATAATTGGAGAGTTTTTGCTTTGTGATGCAACTTAAGGAGTTCTTTGTGGTATTTTGTTGTTGTTGTGGTTTTTGTCCTTTCTTCTGTAGATATTATATTATATTCTGTCCTTTCTATTCTAAATTATATACTATTATTTAGAGATCCTTTTAACATATCTTTTCATTATCTTGTGATAATAATCATCAATGAATTGTTACATTTCACAGTCATCATCTAATTATTAAAATCATATGACCAGGTCAGGAGTCAAATGATATAGGTCTACTCAAAGCGGATTTACAACGAGTAAAGAACGAAAACGAATATCTCAAACAACAGAATGAGAAGATGCACATGACAGAGAAAGAGCTGCAGAGGATCAACAGCAGTTTGCAGGATGAGTGCAGACGTCTCAAGAAGCAGCTCAAGAAGCAGCTCAAAGAATCTGAAAAAGCAGCAGAAAAGTAAAAAGAGATTTGAAAAACATAGAAACCAGTCTCTCCTCAATCAAAACCGAAAATGAATCACTCAGACAAAAGTATGAATGAAAATTTTATGGAGCGCATTCACTGTGATAGATGTAAATGGCAGGCTGAAATGAGTTCCATGTAATAATAATAATAATAATAATAGTAATTAATACAATAAAGGGAGCATAATTATATCTGATATATAACTATTTTAGTCTCTTTTTATAGTGAATTCTCTTTATTTTTATTTTTATTATTATTATTATTATTATTATTATTATTATTATTATTATTTAAATCTATATGTATATGTTAAGATCTAAAATAAAATAAGCAACAGTTATTTTAATAATAACTACAACAAAATTAATATTAAACATCATAAGAATATTTAAGTTGATTTATTAGTAGTATTGTTAGTATTATATAAAAGTAGAAAAAAAAATGTTTTTATATGACTATATAAAGTTGACCTTCACTACATAAATTATTAAATTATACCATGTGTATAATTGTATGCATTTATGTTATAGGAACAAATGTGAAATATATGAATTGTTTTTGTTTTGTTTAATAAGTGTGTATTAATTATTTATTTATAGGGAGCAGACATGATTTTAGCATTAGAAACATCACTTCACAAAGACATCAGATTCCAAAAAATATCGTTATGCTTTTATTTGGTTTGAGTAACATAAACTTAAATTAATAATATATTATGACAATAGAATAATACTGTTACAAAAATGTGAATGTGGCCATTTTACCTCTTTAAAACTGGATGTTATCACTTGAAGAGCAGACTGGTTGTTGCATTCCTTCAGCAAACAGTGATGTCACAACTACAAGTCAAGCCAGATATTTTTACTTGTAATCATATTTATTAATTAAAGCTGATAACAAAAACTAATTAAAATATATCTTAAAAGTATGCTGAATACATAAAGAATATTTCATTTCTTTTCATTTTTTTTCATTGTTATATAATTTGAAATAAGAATGTTATAATTATAATTATTTTTTTAAATATTTTGTTTTAGATTCTTTATTTGTACAATGGCCATAGTTACATCACTTTATATAAGATTTTGAGCATGTGGGTATCTGGTAAATATGCATAAACACATGATGTTGTCATAATTTATTTACCCAAATAGAAAGGATGCAACACCAGTACTGCAAGAATACTAATGCTATACTTACCTTCAGGAATCTTTCACTGAAAGTTTAATATGAAAGTTAAAAATATATTACTAAAATATATTTAATTAAAACTGGTTAATTTATCAATGATCAAATGCCTTTGTGTTTTAATGTCTAATTAGAATTTTCTGTAGACACACTGCTAACCATTGTAGACTTTACTTGTATGGGTACACACAAGCATATCTGAGAAGGTGGAAGTAGAGGTGACCTGGATTTCTGAATTAACCAACTTTTTTGACAGAGTCTTTAGATATATTAAAATGTAAAGAATGAAACTGTATTTAAAGATACATATTAATATTATAAAAATTTTCTGGTAATTTAGTTTTCTCAAATTTGGATAAATTAGTATCTAAAGATATTTTTAATTAATGATTTAGTCTGTTAAAACAAAAAGAAAACAGAAGAAAACCCACCCTACAGCCACATAAAATTACTATGAATGTATGCAGGTTTTTTTGTATGTATGCATATCGTTGTATGTAATGATGATGAAATTAAGCTAAAAATAAAGATTGTGAATCAAAAATAAATATTTTATTATGTCTTGGAAGAAATACAAATAGATCAGCTAATACATTTAAACTAATCACTTTTTCAATTTAATTTTTAAAAAAATCGTTTTCTGTCTGCCCTGTTAACACATTCAAACAAATCGCAGTTATAAAAATTCAGTATTAAAATTTCATCTCATACAAAATTTTCACAAAGAATAAGTATAACCCAAATAAATATACCAAGAAAAACCCGAGAAAACCTGGTCCTGAACAAACCGAGATATTAACGTGGTTATTGATACATATTAAAGATTAAGATATAGTACATATTAATGTTTACAAATTTAGTATTTTAAGGTTATTACAATCTTGTTATAATAGTGATATTTAAATAAAAGGCACACATATAGTTTCACAGCAAAGATGATGCTAATTTACTAAAGTAAAATAGTAAATAAAGTGTTTATAATGATTTAACAATGTTAAGTATATAATTTGACACACTGCCTAAAATGTCAAAATGTTTCGAAACCCATGTCTTCTTAATATTTTAAATGCAAATTTAAAAAAAAAAAAAAACAAAAAAAACAGTATTTTCTAAATACTATAGCTAATATACTGTATTTAAAATAATTTCTCTGGTTTGTAGCATTTGTATGTAAATACACAGATTTTGTATCATTTCCATGGAGTCTTAAATATAGTTCTTTTCACACTTTCTATCCATCATTCCAAGAATGTGCTTGGTTACCTGATCAAAGTGTAACATTTTCAGCAAATACATACTAATTTGATAAAAGGTCTATGTATGTTTCGTATTTAATTTTGGTGTTGTCGTCTGTTCCTACAACCTTCAATTCTGTACCTCCAAACGTTACTTCGAGGTCGACTGTTCTTTCCTTGTCCCCTGTAAGATCTGGCATTTCAACTATGACAGAACCGCATTTCTCCATGCCTTCCTCGTCAGTGTATTTGATGTTTCTCTTGCTGGATCGAAACATATCGAATTGCATACGATCCTGATTAGTATACATCGGACCATACGTTCCTTGCCAAACTTTATCATAAGGTATGATATCGCCTGCTTCTGACCACGTGTGGAAAACATGATTACAGTAAGTGACACCTTCTGCGATGAGCTTGAGATCCTCATGATATTTTCCTTCTTCAAAATGTGGAGCGTAATCAACTCCGTACGTAAAGCGACATATTCGCTGAAATATGCAGCTGGGATCATGACCAAACAAAATCGCACCACGTACTATAGACAAATTAGCCTCTTCTGGAACCAAAACAGTAAGTCTTTCACCAAAATGGGTCTTTAGGGAGTTCTGAAGTCTTAGCGATTCGCCGAAACCACCAACAAGGAATATATATTTTACATCTTTAATTTTGGATTTTTTTAGCAAGCCCTTGATGTGATCATTAATCTGCAGAAGGGTGTCTCTGAAGAAGGAATTCACAACCTGTGCTGTTAGAACCAGTTTCCCTGAGGAAAATTTCACTTCATTGTTGTTTTCAGTTGCATAGGCTTTTATCGCTTGCTGAACGGACGTGTCATCGCACTTGAAGTTGCAGAAATTGTAGGGTAAAGACACTCGGATGCTTTCGCAATCTCCTCGTTTCTTTATCTCAAAGTCAAGCATGAGTTCAAAATAATCCTTCGGGTGAGCTCGTTTGAATTCGGCCATGAACATCGTGCCGAAGATTTTGTCCATCAAATTCTGGAACTGCAGATCGATGGTAATTCCTCCCCACGCACCACCCGTGGCTTGAAACAGTTCTCCGACTTGTTCATCTTTTATAACTTCGTGCGCCACAACATCTATGGTTCCACCTACAACGTAAATTAATTTAGAACATAAAAATAAATTTATTCCTATTTTTAAAACTTTTTTAGTTATTCAAAAGTTTTTCATTTTAAAATATCATATAATTAAATAATGTGTTCTTACCACCAGCGTCTATCACAATATACTTTGTGCCCGGCTCAAAAGTTGGTTTAACCGCTAAAGCGTTGTCCTTGTTACCCACGAAATCCGTGACTTGCAGATGGCGACAGTGTAGAGATGCTGCTTCCGGTTCTAGTGCAATAACAAGCTGTTTACTGTTGGTTTTTGATATAAGACTAGCCTGATGGCGAAACAATAACAAATAAATAAATAAACGTCATATTTTCTCTGAATGTAATATTTGTAATAAATAAATAAATAAATAAATTTAAATATCCAATTTTTGTTTTTAAAGATTCATCTCCAAACTTGAATAAATATATTGAATTTTAATGATTTTTCTTGAATATCTTAAGGCACAATATTTCACAATTCATCATATCCGCCTATAATTTTAATCTTACCATATAGGCAGCTTCTCTCATGAACTGTTTAGCATTTTCCTCCCAGATTGCCGGAACAGTGAGAACCCAGCGAATGGTGTCAGGGTTGGGGTCATAACCCTAATGACGACTTATGGCACCAAGCACATGTTCTTTAATGTAGTTAAGTGATTTGGCAAACACGTCCACCGCTAGTTTAGTCTTTCCGTTGACATCTTCGATAACTGTATCTACACTTAAACTCTGAATAAGAAAATAATAATAATAAAATAAAGAAAAGAAAAGAAATACAGTCAAAGTTCGATCATTCGAACGTGAAAGTGCCAGTAAAATAGTTCGAGTTTCAGAGGTTTTCTACTGTCAACGTTTCAACTTTCGAAGTTCATTACTGCTAGTTTATACAAAAGTTCATTCGGGATAAGGTTATCAGTTTTATTTATTGCCTATCTGTCTCTTTGTCTGTGTCTCTCGCTGTGTGTGTGTGTGTGTGTGTGTGTGTGTGTGTGTCTGTGTGTGATTGATTTCAAACATTTATTACACGAAAATCGTGAGCGAAACAAATGCAGTACATGCTGAAGTTCACTAACAGTAATAATAATAATAATAATAATAATAATAATAATAATAATAATAATAATAATAATAATAATAATACAATCTTTTGTTGTGTAAAACATGCAAAAACAAACAAACAAACTGACAAAGAAACATTTTATATCTAACATATTAATGTATATATGGTTGTAGAAACTAATATAGATGACAAAGAGATAGATGAAACAGAGAGGTTACAAAGCCTGGAATAGATGAAATAGAGAATGCTACAAAGTCTTAAATAGATGAAACAGAGAGGTTACAAAACCTGAAATAGATGAAACAGAGAATGTTACAAAACCTTTGATAGATGAAACAGAGAATGTTACAAAGCCTGGAATAGATGAAACAGAGAATGTTACAAAGCCTGGAATAGATGAAACAGAGAATGTTACAAAGCCTGGAATAGATGAAACAGAGAATGTTACAAAGCCTGGAATAGATGAAACAGAGGAGATTACATTCTCAAAAGGTGAGTTGATCTGTGACAGAAAGGCAATATTTTGAAGAAAAAACTTTTAAATGGAAATATTAATGGAATGTCTTACAATTTTTTTTTTTTTTTTTTATAAATTTAAGAACTAGAAGATGGTGTGATACTAACTGTTGATGTTAAAGGTCAGTATCTTAAAACAGCCCAGTGTGATCGGATGTGACTGATGACATGAGAAGAAATAAAACAAGATGTTAAAAAAAACGTGTATTAAGCTGATTAACTGATGAAGACAGGCTGCTTAAACACTTGAAATATTTTATTGAAGGATAATCAGTAAGATTCAATCAGGGTCCTTTTATTATTTTTTTTTATGTTAATATAATCTTGGAAGCAATTAGAAAACCAAATTTTTACATGGCACAAATACAGTTTATTTCATGATAAGTTTTAAAATTCAAAGAAATTCATAAAGCATTCGATAATACAACACATTAAAAAATTCGAAACCATCTGGATCACTCTGCATCCTGTTTTTGCTGTTCTATCAGTATTTTTAATTTTCCAAACGTCCATCACAAAATCAACTAGCAGCAAAAACAGGAAAGTATCTTCCCTTCCAAATTTTAAACTTGGCGATTTTTACAAAAAATAATAATTATTATATTTTTTAGACATTATAGAGAGTAGGTATATAGGCATCACAGGTAAAAAGTAACACTGTATATTTATGATAACTTGAAAAGAAATGGAGTACTGCCAAATTTCTCGAATGTTTGGCCTGTTGTTTAAAGCTTTATTATCGTAATTTATTGAAACAAATATTGTGATCAAAGTTTGTTAAATTGTCATAATTACCTTAAAATGTAGTGAAAGTATGGAGTGTTCAGGATATTAAATTCATCGCACGAAATTAATATATATATATATATATATATATATATAAATTAGATCAAAAGGCAGTATTTGATCACAGACAGTATTTGATTAAAATGTAGTGTAAGTATGGAGTGTTCAGGATATCAAGTGCATCATATGAAATTAACATTCTGACTTAGCTAAAAATTATGTATATATATATACAAATAAACATCCAATTTAAAGTCAGTACTTGATGATATGACATAACAACATGCCATAATGACTTCTTTTCGATTATACGATTTTTGCGAACCTGAAAAACTGTTGCTGAGAGGAGAATTTTGTTAATATTTTGTGTAAATAAAGTTAAACACCTGATCTGCTTGATAATATAATTTTAGAGATTAAAGGCACTTATCTTTTTTTGGTTAATCTTTTTTTTTTTTTTTTTTTTTTTCCATTTCTTTTTTCTTTGCTCCTGTATGATATTGTGAAGAAAATTAAATATATCTCTGTTGAAATATTTAAAAGTGATCTAGTTGAGAAATATACTGTGTCCTAAATTATTATATAGACTGTTAGTCTGGAAATTCTGGAAATTGATCTACAACGCTACTTCTGGAGGTCGTGCATACCAAGCGATTGAAACATCTTAAACTCGGTGGAAAGTACGATCTTACCACGAACATTTATTACCAATTTTGTGGGCCCTATTATCGCTGAGAATATTAGTAAACGCATTTTATTTGATGTCCATGAAAATATAATATCTTGTCTTCGCCATTATTGTTGTCTAAGCAAAGTTCCTATTCCTGGGTCTTATCAGTGAAAATGTCGTGTGCTTGGTCGTAATTATAACAAAAAGTATGTACAGCTAAGTTCTTTCAAATATTAGCAACCTATTGTAAGAAAACGCTGCCGAAAACGTAGATTATTTTGTTTTTGCTTCGATCATTACGTAGAGATAACTTAGCGATGTTGTGGTCCATACATTCAATAAAACCTTTATCATAGTATCGTTTAAAATGTAGTTAGATACGATGGAATGCTCAGACGTGATTTTTTTTCAGTGTCGATGATAAAAATAATAAATTGCTTAAACTGTGTTTATTTCGCCTTTGTTGTCATCGAATTTAATCGGACTACTTTCTGGTCGTATGATAATACAAAACCTTGATCAGCATTTCCTAATATTTAATATTTTTTTACTTACTTGCACGTAATAAAGTGACAAAAATTCGTCGACAGAAATAATAAAAAATTCCTCTAAGATTAGATAAATCTTTAAACATGAAAAATAATACTGTTAAACTTGTTACAGTAATTAATTTATTTATGAACCGAGTTGTGACTTCGCTCGTATAAACCATTTTGTTTAACGTTACAAACACATTGTTATCATGTGTAATTTTCTGACTGCATATACAATACACTGAAAACAAAATCGTATTGTATAGTGACTTTTGACATGGTAAAGAAGGAACCGTCAGTACAATTCAGCTTTGAGAATGGGCATGTACATATCAATGTATGTATGTATGCATGTATTTCTGTTGCTGTAAAGGCGCTTGAATGAAAGAGACTGATTTTTGACAGACAGACAGAAAAAAAGATGTATATGCTAATCAGAGCGAATTGTTGTGAAGCACGTCTGCGACAGGCACGCTCTCTGACTAAGCCAGGGTGGGGGTCTCTGTCGCACTGATTTCTAGCGCATGTAGCGCTTATATTGTACAGGCCAGTCAACTAGATTTAGTTCCCTTTGGCCATTGCCTTTCCCAATAACCACACGACTAGCTGTCTTTACCTGGCATTAAGTGGGATTATTAGATATTACAGATAATCTTTAATATGTATGTATATGTTTCTGTGATATTTATATTCTATATTTACTTGACTGTTACTAAACATACACGAATCTTACTCCATAAACCAACAGCTTATACTTATTTAACTGCAGAGGTGTAACTGTAACTTGAAATGGATTTAGTTATATTTTATCATGAGACTAAATTACAGTATGACAATATTATTACAGATAAATATGTAGGGTAGAAGAACGAACAAAAGTCGATGCGACTCTATGAGGAATATTAGCGGTTGTAGAAGTCCATGTCTAATGCCTACTGTTTAAAACAGACTAAAGCTGATTTACATAGTCTTTGACACGGCGCGTAAACGCAGTCGCATGCGACCCGTCACGTAACCAAATTAGAACCCCGCAACATTCCTCAACAAACAGCTCAATATATACATTCCTGAAAGCTACCAGATTTGGTTAGGCTCCATGGGTATTCAGGGAACAAGGTGATATATATATTTACATTTGGCCAACGATAAATACACTAGAAACACAACAACACGTTTAGATTTAAAGAATATTTGTCTTATATATTACATAATAATAGTTATTTACCGAGTAAGCTTACAAACAGTTTCACGCCAGCTTTTACTGGCTCACCACATAAGTAAAGAATTTAGGGCGTTATATATGTTTATCTGTCGAGGTAAAATAGCACACCTCAATATGTATTTGAATATGCAAACTATTCTCAATATGTGAGATTAAAATAACGTATTGCTTAGCAGAACGTTGAGGTGGCAATCAGTTAATAATAAAACTACTGTGGTATCGATGCTTACAAATACTAATGGTCAATGTTGACCACAGATTCCCCGCTATTCTCACCCCCTGTTTTAGAGATAATAGCCTACAGTTTACATTGATCGATCTGATCTCAGATTACCAACTGTCCTTCATCTAATCCTTATAATACGTCAAAACACACACACACATATGGTTAAATATATGCCTGTAGGAAAGCCAACAACTACCTTTCAGTTACTTAAACAGATCCACAGAAACAAAAAACTATCCGTCTGTCCTGTTCAAAACTGATCACCCTAACAAAAATGTCACCTCTGCTTTTATGCTCAAGGAAAGACCACATAGAGGGTCTTTTAACATTCCTTTGCCAGAGTGGTACCGAGACTGATTGGAACTTTCTACGTTACAGTCTTAGACACCAAAAGCAGAAAATAAATAACAAAAATGTTGTTGTTGTTGTTATTTTTATTATACATTTCTAACTCATACTGCACAAACTGTGATTTAGATAAAAAGCCGTAATCGTTATGGTTGAAATGCTCCAAATTAATGATATCTTTAGCATTTAGACTCAGCTGAAATATTAAGCAAATCAGAGGATATTTTAAAAATATGCAACTCACCTTGTTACTATGCAGTTTCATTTTAAACCTGTCGAAGTAGTAGTAATTAGCTGCCTCGTCGTTTTCCAGATCGTTATATCGGGACACGGCTTCAAGGCCGAAAGCTTCGAACTCGCCATCAGGTTTTAGCAGAAGACATGTAGGAGTTTTGTGCATCTGAAATCCTTGATCATCTCCCCAATTTTTATTCATGTAAATATTTTCTTTGCTCGATGTGAATGAGTACGCGTAACCGCTGAATGTCGTACCGAAGTCTATGGCGACGACGACTTCATATTCCTTTTCGGCCATCTTTGTTGAGTGTTATATCGGAATAAATCTGAAATAACGCTATTCTCATTAATATTAAACTTGGAGACAAATCGAGTTTTCTTTCTTCTAATCCACTAACTGAATGTGAATAAATAAACTGTACCAGATGTTTTAACAAATTTGTTTCTTTTACAAGTTAGTGTAAACGTGGCTGTTTCGAAACCTGCTTAAACAGATCACTGATTAAAGGTCCACATCTGTGATGTTACTTTCAAAAAGGTCAAAGGTTTTCTTTTGGTTTTTTTACGTGGGCAACTTACTGTAAACGTGATGATTACGAAATAAGCCCAAACAGATCAATGATTAAAGTCCATAACTGTGTTGTAATATTCAATTAAATCAAACGTTTTCTTTTACACTTGCGCGAATAAATTATTCTTTCAGTCTTGGACATTTCGGAATTAATCATCCGATACATTTGTGAATGACAGTTGAATTATTTGCATGATCGTTGCAAATAGAAGGTAAGATTTAATTCAAATAATTTCTTTTTTAAATTAATATTTCCTTGTCTTCTGCCCTATGTTATTCGATCTACTCTACTGGTTTTATAATTTTAGCAAGCCTGCTTAACAATACTGCATTCTACTATTTGTCGTTTTAAAATGTAACTGTCAGTAACATGCTGTTCTACACTTTACAAATAATCTCTCTCTCTCTCTCTCTCTCTCTCTCTCTCTCTCTCTCTCTCTCTCTCTCTCTCTCTCTCTCTCTCTGCTTACGTATTTTGCTGTGTAAATGATTTTTTTTTGTTTAGAAACGGTACAATATTAAAGCAGGACATTGTATTATTATTAGTAGTAGTAACTGAAAACACATACACTCTTAAACCAATATTTCCCGCAAGATAATAACCATTTCCCATTATAAATTCAAGGCAATGTATCATTTTATTGAAGTTTTCTTTCCTCAGCGTTGACGCCAGTTCTCTTTTAGCCATAGCACAACTTTAAGCACAACGTCTGCTTCAATGAAATATATGCGACCACTATAATTTCAAACAAAGCAGATGTTATTGTATACTGTCTGGGTGTTCCTTGAAAACACGCTGTTTACTTCTACTGATAGAGCTTAGGCCATTAAGGTCAAGATATTGGAATTGTATTGTAAAGATACTGGACAGAAAGAAAGATACTGGATAGATAATAGATACATGTTTACGTAAGAGTGTGTGTGTGTGTGCGCGTGCGCTATTTTGTGCTCGTTGTCATATAGTGTATAATGATTTATTTACAGTAACTGAACTGTGATAGAATGAACCCAAAAGTGATTTGATTGCGGAGGCTCGTAACTTCCGTGCTAGCCTTGCTGACGTCCTCAAGCAGAAGCAAGACCCACAAATGGATTGCCTGCAGATGGTGTGGAACTGTGTGTGCAGATTGCTGGGGATAAACCAAAGAATATCAAATTCAGGCACACCACGACATTTACACAGTAGGGGTATCAGTCAGTTGTCGGTGGAAAATGAGAATCTTCGGAAACATGTTGGTATAGGACAATACAAAGAAACGGAAATACCTATCAAGAGCACTGGTATGAATTTTATATATATATATATATATATAAAATTCAAATTAATCATCTTTGTTTTCAATTTCATCTATATATTAAAGACACATATTATGAAGCTAATGAAGCTTCAGCTTCAGAGCTCCTAAACAAAGAGAGACCTCAGAAACAACTTTAATTAACTTGACTTCAGAATTCGAATCAATAACTGATATCTGCGGAACAAGCCATAGAAGAAAACGATGACTACCCAGTCTTCTTTGCGAAGCACCCCCGTAACAGTTAAAGCTTCAGAGCCCCACAAATTAAGGTCCGCTACCAGTCTTGCTATTGTATAATCAAAAAAGGGTATATAGATGACCATAATTTTTGAGAGTATTTCTCTTTGTGATGCAAACTTAAATATTTTATTTTTATTTTTATTTTATTTATTTATTTATTTATTATTATTATTATTATTTTTGTCCTTCCTACTGAAAATAATATATTTTATCCTTTCTTTGTATATAATATACTATATTTTATAATATCTGTTATTAATAATATATTATTATTTAGAGATTCTTTTAACTAATCTTTTCATTATCTTGTGATAATCATTATCAGTGAAATCTTACCTTTCACAATTATCATCTAATTATTAAAATCCTATGACTAGGTCAGGGATCACATGATATAGGTCAAATGAAAACGGTTATAGAACGACTAAAGAACGAGAATGAATGTCTCAAACAACAGAATGAGAAGATGCACAAGACAGAGAAAGAGCTGCAGAGTTTGAAGGATGAGTGCAAACGTCTCACGACAGAGCTCAAAGAATCTAAAAAAGAAGCAGAAAAAGCGAGAAGAGATTTGGAAAACCTAGAAACCAGTCTCTCCTCAATCAAAACCGAAAATGAATCACTCAAACAAAAGTATGAATGAAAATTTTGAGAGCGCAATCACTGTGATAGATGTAAATGACAAACTGAAATGAGTTCTATATAATAATAATAATAATAATAATAATAATAATAATAATAATAATAATAATAATAATAATAATAATAATTTAAAAATAAATAAATAAATAACATCAACAAAAAAAAAAAAAAAAAAAGAATAATAATAATAAAAATTAATACAATAAAGGGAGCATAATTATATCTGATAATAACTATTTTATTCTCTACATATAATGAGTTATCTTTATTATTATTATTATTATTATTATTATAATTATTAATCAATATGAATGTGTTAAGATCTAAAATAAAATAAGCAATAGTTCATTTAATAATAACTACAACAAAATTAATATTAAACGTTATAAGAATATTTTTTCTTGTTTTCTAATATCCCAAACGGACTGTTTTAAGCATACTATTAATATTTATAAATATCTTTTTTCTTTTCACCCAAGCTATAAAATTCTTTCTCCCTTTAAGGCTGATAAGTAATGTGAAGCCGAGACAAAGAACAGGTAATCAGGAAACAGAAAACATCAACGAAAGATGTCGCCCTAGATGTCGTTGAGAAGTATTACATGTTAGAGAGTCAGGAGTGGGTGGATGCTTTTTTCTTTGTTTTCCACTTTAAATTAATTTACACATTAACTCATAATTTATGAATGCGAAAAGTGTTTCGTTTTTATTTTAATGATTACGATTTTTAACCTTGCTTTAAAATCAGTCTGGTCGTTGATCAGAAACTTTCTGCTTGATAATATGTAATTAGTTAAATCTTCACAGTCTTTCAGCGTGTAGACTGTATTGCAAAATGTCTTCTCATAATCAAAATTCAGCAATATCCATTTTACAACATATATTAAAAACTAAAACCACATACAATTATATAATAACTTTTAGTTTTAGAATTAATGTTCACAATACAGTTTTAGTAGTTCTTCAGTAGTTAGTGACATTGTGTGAGTGAGTAAAACAGTAACTAAATTTAAAAATAAAAATAAATCTATTTTAACAGTCTTAAAATCAGACATAATAATGTTTCATTCTGCTCACCCAATAACATTTTATTTGATTCAGGCATCATATGATACAACATTAGCCATCTACCAGAATCTGGAATTAGCTATAGCAGAGCTGCTGAGAAATCCACCATTGGCTGTATGTACTAGATAACGTTATACTTATTTAACTTATTAAAGGCTGAAGTTATTGGAAGGTGTTTATCTAATTAATGAAAAAAAAAAGCTATACAAAAAGCTTATTGTAATTATTTTTATTATTATTAAGGATAATAAGTACTATTAATTCAGTTCATTTAGTAAATTTATTTACATCAGTGGATGTATAGTTTTATTAAAAATGTAGGTTAAAAAGAAATCCTATGGAGACATAATAAGAATGCATGGATCTTGGGTGGATAATCCACTGGGCTGTTTTCACTTCAAGCCAGTGTTTACATTTGTAATAATTAAATTGCAGACGGCTGTCATTAGAGATATTGGTAGGGATCTCCCTCAACTTCCGGAGGAAATGACACATGCAATACGCTTCCAATTACGACAAACCTCTGAACATGTAAATACTGAAGCTTTTTTTTTAGGTAAGTAATAGATAATTAAAAGTAACACTGAAAAATGTATTATTTCTACAGAATTTTTTTCATGAATGCACTAGTTATTATAATTCTGCATTCATCTAGAAATAAATATTAGTTTTATATAAAACATGATTTAAAAAGTTTCATATTAAAGAAAAGATTTATTTTCATTACTAATATTATTTTTATAAATAATTGTGCCACTATCTCCTCCCATTTTCTGAAATTTTTCTTTTTACCCCAACAACACCTAACATTTTATTAACGACAGATACTAAAATGTTACAAAATGTATACGTCTGCCTTTTAGATTGTTAAACGTTCCCTCAGTGCTGAATTCAGTGACATTGCAAAACACATTTCCAGACACAAGTCAGTGAACCAGTTCCTCAAGGAAAGTATTCGTTTGACATGGCAAATGGTGATCCAACAACCACCAATGACATTTTCAACACAGGACAACACATTTGATGGTGAAAAGCACAAGTTGTGGTGGTCATGTTGTCAGTCACATGGAAAGCCAATCAGTTACTTTATTTGGCCAGTTCTCAAAGACTATGAAGATGGTGCTGTATTGGTGAAGGGTTGTGTTTATGTAAGCATAAATTTTGCACAGTTTTTTGAAGTACATCAAGAAAATACGAAGAAAAATAAGCTCTTGAAAATTTCATCTTTAATAATATAAATATATAGATGAATATAAACTGTTTTTTAATTTTTTTATTATTATTATTTTTAATTTGCTGGAATGCGAGAGACGTGGAAGTGATTTTTATTTATAATTTGCAGCAGTGTATTATAGCTTTCAAAACATATTTTTTTAAATTTACATATAAAGTCTTTAATATATAGTGATATTTGTTTCATTTCTGGTTTCACTTGTTTCATCATAAATTTAATTTTCATGTGTTTTTGAATTTCACCCATAATTTGTTTTCTAAATAACAATTTTTAGTTCCAATGTACTACATACAGATCCACCAGTTTGTCATCCTAGAAAAGCACAAACCAAATAAGCATGGATAGTTACAGACAAGAGTCTGTTAACTGGTTCAGTATTACTAGAAATCTAACCATAGGCAAAGGAGTGTCACAATTTGTTTTTTGTCTAGCTAATAATGAATTGGTACAAAATAAATGAATCTGTTTAACAATACTTCAGCAGAAAAGTTATTTCTTATTGTTTTGATAAACAACAGACACAAACATGCACTGGAATGGTTTATTTTTTGTATACAGATTTTAAAGGGATTGAGTTTACATATCATTGTTCTGTACGAGAATAGTAAATTTAAAAACAAATTTTATTATTATTCTATGCTATTTCTAACATTCAATATTTTCTATGGGTTTTCAGAGAGGTAAAACTGTATCAGAAGGCCTGGTTATAGTTGAAGATATAAGACAATACAGACAACTGGCTTCACACACTGTAAGTAAAACATACATCAGTTGTATTTTAGTTAGGTTATATACCTAATGTACAACAGAATTTTAAAATTACATGACTTTTGAGATAATCATGGTAAACATCATTTTTAATTTTCAGTTTTAATTCAGTTTATTTCATTTTCAGTTTTTTCAGTTTTTATACTCAAAATTGTTAAAAGAACACATTTGCAATCTAAAAACTTAATAAAATTATTAATTATAAAAGTCAGTTACCTTTGGGTTATTGATAAAATCATGACTGGCCGTCAGTGACTAATAATGCTTTCATATATAAATAGTGATTAATTATAATTTATTTTCAGGGATTACACAGTGCCAGTATTCCTGGAATTCTTGCACTTGATCTCTGCATCAGAGACACATCCAGAATTGTCACTGGTTAGTCTCACTTTTAATTCATTTGTATGTATGCACTGCCTATTTTTATATCTTTTTGGGGGTCTTTTTTCTTCTTTTCTCCTTTATCTATCAATCTATCTGTATATAAATATATAAACTTGTTCTTAATTGGTTTGTGTGTGTTTAGATCTTTTTAGTAATATTTGAAGTAATAATTAATAAATTCCAGTGTATATCATTTATTACAATTGCACGGTTGTTGTTATTATTGTTGTTTGAAATTTTAGGAGGGAATGACAAGAATGCTGTTGTCTTCAACAAGGACACTGAGCAGGTTATTGCCATTCTGAAAGGTCATACTAAGAAGGTCACCAGTGTCATCTACCACCCAGAGGAGGTCAGTTATATGGGATGAGCAAAGTCTTTCATTTTGGTAATACTTGTATTTATCACATTATATGGTCGAAATACAGAGAGATAGATAAATAAGCCAAATATATGTACTAATTTTTCTAGTTATCTTGCACCAGTATTTTAATTCCTAATGTCTAATCTTTCATTCTCATTTCTTTGTGTGTGTGTGTGTGTGTGTGTGTGTTTATGTAGGTAGGTAGGTATATATATATATATATATATAATTTCATACTGTGCGAATAATTGTATAATGCATTTCATATCTTTGACAGATAAATTGAAACTGATAACTGTTAAATTTACAGCAACTGGTATTCACAGTATCTAAAGACAACACCATTCATGTCTGGGGTGTGGCAACAGCTCAGTGTGCCCAGGTGATTCGAGCCCACAAGTCTCCTGTCACTGGAATCAGCTTGCACGCTGCTAGAGACTATCTGCTCAGTTGTTCTCTAGATAAGGTAAGAATACATACATACATAGCATTACCTATAAAACTGCATTTAAAACATCAGTGTTATACACAGGCCATGACTAACAGGGCAAACAGTCTGGCCATCATTTTAAAAACAAAATGCTGGCCATGATGAATGTTAATATGTAATATTGTTTCATCTCTTTATTTTCCATTTTACTGTTACTGTTGAAGGGTAGAATAATTATAACATGTAATGAAATATAAAAAATTGTCTATTTTATTAGAATAATGTTTATATTCAAATGTAGGCCACATGTTGCAGACTTTAGTTTTAAAACATTTAGAAAATCAGTATTCAATATCTGTTTCACTTGTTTTGTCTGTCATGTTAATTTTAAGTTGTTCAAACAAAATATAACATTTTCTTCTTATTACAATACGAAGTTAAATAAACAGAAAACCATTAACATGTGTAAATTAGAAACCTGCTTCCTAACATGTTAAAACATTTTATTTGTAAAGTATGCTTTAGTAAAACCAAAGTTTACCTATATATTTTGTAATACCCAAATATTTAGTATCTTTAATGTGTATAGAAGTAATAAATTTTTTTTACAATAATAATGTTTTTGTTTTTTAAATACTGTAGAACTGGGCTATTTATGATATAAGATCTGGACATGTTTCAACTAAAGTTGGTGCAGCTGTTGCATTGACCTGTGCACAGTTCTGTCCTGATGGTCAGACCTTCGGCACTGGTACTGAACACTCCAACATCAAGATCTGGGATTTGAGAAAACATACCTGCATAGGGTTCTTCACTGGACATCAGGGTCTCATCACTAGCATTTCCTTTTCTGAAAACAGTTAGATACACATACACACATTTTGTTTAATATTTGTTCACACTTTTATTCCAGTTCATGTACTGAGTTACAAAAACAGTAAAGTTACATTCTAATAATATATCCATTGTTTAATCCATATTTATTTTCTATTACAGGTTATTATCTGGCAGCATCTGAAGATTCAGTTGTTAATCTGTGGGATTGGCGTAAACTGGAAAACCTTGTGACAATAACCCTGGACAAGAAATATGAGGTGAGACCAGTAACTCAAGAACTTTCTAGTATTTAAAATTCAGTTTTGTTGATATTATGTTTAGTGCTTAATAATAATAACAGTATAAGAGTTCATCACCTCTTAAATGCTATGTCCAAAAAGGTTGGACATTATAAACAGTTAATATTTAAAAAATAGCATTTGATGGTTGTTACTATTTGTTTTGGAGGGTTTTTTTTTTTGTTTGGGTTTTTAGTTCAAATGCCATTTTTTTTGCAGGCATGAGAAACATATACCTAGAGATTTATTTCAAATAGTGAGTGACTTTTTAAATATAATTTTAGGTGAAGAATGTGTGTTTTGACCAAAGTGGTACCTACTTGGCTGTCGCAGGCACTGATATCAGGTAAAGTTTAAAATAAACAAAATGTGAATTTTCACTGTATTGGCAGTTTCACCATTAATTGTGAGTGCTCAATATAAGATAAAGATTTAAACAATAGCATCAAACATTTTAAATAAATCTTCCTAAATGATGATACTTAAACAGTGTAATATGCACATTTAAATATGTTTTTTTTTTCTTATTTTACAAAATCCTGTTTCTGCCAAGAAACAAGTAAAATTCAGTTCACAGTGTTTTAAATAGCAGTTTCATTCAGTGTTTCAAATACATTTAGTTATTATTATAACTGGTCTAAAAACTAAACTGTTTTTTTCCACAACAGATTTTTTCTATTCATTTTTAGTATAAACAGACAAGTATTTCATTACATAGCAGAATAAACCATTTTAGTTTAATCCTCTGTCTTAAATATGTTAATTTTGTAAATTACAGTTAAGCATTTCATTACGGAAGAGATCTTTTTTGTATTATTGTTAATTTAATGAGTCAGTATTTAGTTTTGTAAATAACAGTTAAGCATTTCATTATAGAAGAGAATTAAGTGCTTTTTGTATTATCATCAATTTATTATGTGTTAGTGTTTAGTTTTGTAAATAACAGTTAAGCATTTCATTATAGAAGAGAATTAAGTGCTTTTTTTGTATTATCATCAATTTATTATGTGTTAGTGTTTTGTTTTGTAAATAACATTTAAGCATTTCATATTATCATCTGTTTAGTGTGTGTTAGTACTGTAATAATGGTGTTGTGTTTCAGGGTTTACCTGTGCAAGCAGTGGAGTGAACTCGTCGTCCTAAATGACCACACAGCAGCAGCAACTGGTGTACGCTTTGGTCACAACGCATCGTTCATCGCATCTGGAAGTACGGATGGATCTCTCAAGTTTTTTGGGATGGCATGAACTTAAAGAAAGAACATAACATTGTTTCCATGACAATATTTATTTTTCCACAGTTTCAAACTGGCACAAAACAGAGAAAAGTTTTAGCTGAGATGCTGAATGGTATACATGGTGGGTTTTTTTTTTGGGGGGGGTTCTTTGGTTTTTCTTGGTTTTTCTTGGTTTGTTTTTTTAAAATGTTACCAATGGTGTATATTCTTTCTGAACTAATAAAGTGCTGTGTACAAAATTAAAACAAATAAAATAAATCAGTTATTTTACATTTTAGTTTGTATCAGTTTCTATTTTAGTATGTCATTATGTTTTGTTTGTTTTATTAGTATTAGTAGAGTCTTGATAATGGTTATAGCCATAAAACAGTTATTTCAGTCTTCTCTATAAATTAGACATAAAAATACTTTTTTAATTGATTCTATAATAGATGACCCTTTTCTGACTCACTGAAATGCTTTATATAATAAAGTTCACAGTATTAGGACATGGTGTCATTAACTGATTTTAAGAAATTTCATCAAGTAATGGTATATAATTAGATTGTCACAGAACTGGAATACTACTAATTCTGTTAATGTTTGTGATGTTATGTAATGAATGTATATTATTAAATTCACATCAGAAAGATCTTGTCATGATGACTTTGACTTCACTGTTGTTGTTTTTTTTCTTTCTCTTTACTACTTGAATTATTTATTTAACCCATGATGAACAAAAGAAGTCATCATTCATGTGGAATTTTATTTGATTTTTCATTATTTCAGAAAAACTAAATAATTGTTGTTTATATCCCGGTTGAAGATAGATAAGTAATTTTCAAAGTAAAAAAATTATAAAATGTTATAAAAATCATAAATGGACAAATAATTTATGGATATTCTTTCATATTCTATGAATTGTATTCCAGAAATGTCTTAAAAACACGCTTTTTGATGTTAATTTAAACATCTGGATTCAAGAAACTACATTTCATAGATAATATATTAATATTCTAATGACATTTTGTTTTATAATGAAAAGAAATTGTTCTCTTTTTATTTGCATTTCAGTGTATTCATATATATATATATATATCACCATCATCTGTTTTACAATAAATTTGAAACGATTTCCTTGTGTTTAATGTTTTGTATAAGTCAACTGTCCCATATCTGGAGACATTCCACAAATCTACTGACTATTTTTGTATTTTAAGAATAATTAAAATAAATAAATAAATAAATAAATAAATTGTAGCACACACAAATGATCAGTGGCGTGCACAGGTCTGGTGATGCCCGGGGCCAACTTCTTGATTGAATGCCCCAAAGACTCCAATGTAAGGCCTACAACTGAGAAATATTATGAGAAAGGAAGATATTTTGAATATTTAAACACAGATAAAACATAAAATAAACGATTTATTTGATTTAAATATAAATCAACCAACTTTACTAAGTTCTTTTCTCTGATTGGAAGCCCGGAGCCACAACCCCTTCTGCCCCACCCCCATTCTGCATGCCACTGCGAATGACACATAATGTTTAAAAAATCTGAAGAAAATTGTTTTGAAAGTTATACAGATTTTGAAAAGTGGACTGCAGTCTGGTGTCTTTTCAGTGACTGAATACATTTTCTGAATATCAATGAATATCAAAATTAGTAAATTTCTTTTTTAATTTTTAAGTTAATTTTTTTCATCTTTATTAAAATTTCAATAGACACATGTTAATACTACCACACACACATGACGATTATGATTTATGGAAACTATATTTGATTGTTAAAAAACATCAAAACTTTTTTTAAATGTATTAGTTTCCCTTATGAGCTTATGAACTGTTTTCTAAATAAGGCGATAGTATTTTCCGAAACATTGCGGTAATAACTATATCAGTGAATCTCAACCAGAACGTTAGAACATAGGATAGCGGTAAAACCTCTGATATTATGTATATAGTGTATAGATAATTATATCTGCATTCGTCACACTTCTATCACTAGAACAAAATTTAAACTGAACCTTAAAATGTATGTAAAATGTAACGCTGAGAAGTAAAATCTTAAGTGTCATTCATGCTATACTATAATATTAATATGTGGAATTCCTTTCTCCATGACAAATATATATATAGATAGATAGATAGATAGATAGACAGAATTTTACGATAATTTTACAATTGACCAAATGAGGATGAACCCAGGAACCCCATAGATCCGTAACTGACACTAAACTTTATTTGTTGATACTTGTTGGTGACAAACACGCACATCCTGAATAAGTTACGGATGCATGCAGTAAGGCATATAAATTTAACTGTTAGGCGTAGTTTTGTAATTCACAGTTCAGATTCTAACGTCTTTAGGATGTCTTTCAAAACAGCACTGTGCTTATGCATGATGCTATGCAGCATGCAGGTATATTTTTTATTAATTTTTTGCAACATTTGCATGAATTTTCCTATTTGATTTAATTTATGTTGACTGAACGATTTTGTGTTTTATGATTTAATTTTATTGATAGTTATAATAATATTTATATTTGTATGTTAATGGTAACCTAGTAATATTAGTAGTAATGATGATAGTTGTAATAGTATTTATATATGTGCAATAGTAGTAATGATGGTAGTTGTTATAGTATTTATCTTTGTATATTAGTGATAATCTAGTAGTATTAGTAGTAATGATAATAGCTGAAATAGTATTTATATTTGTTTAATAGTGGTAATTTCTCAATATTAGTAGTAATGATGGTAATTTATATTATGTGTATTAGCGGTAATCTAGTAATATCAGTAGTAATGACAGTAGTTGTAATAGTAATTATATTTGTATATTAGCGGTAATCTAGTAATATTAGTAGTAATGACAGTAGTTGTAATAGTATTTATATGTGTGTATTACTGGTGAGTATTAGTATTAGTTGTAATAGTATTTATATGTGTGTATTACTGGTGAGTATTAGTATTAGTTGTAATAGTCTTTATATTTGTGTATTACTGGTGAGTATTAGTATTAGTTGTAATAGTATTTATATTTGTGTATTACTGGTGAGTATTAGTATTAGTTGTAATAGTCTTTATATTTGTGTATTACTGGTGAGTATTAGTATTAGTTGTAATAGTCTTTATATTTGTGTATTACTGGTGAGTATTAGTATTAGTTGTAATAGTATTTATATTTGTGTATTACTGGTCAGTATTAGTATTGGTTGTAATAGTATTTATATTTCTTGCTTTCAACAGAAGCCTGTGATTTGTCGATCAATTGATGAAATTATAATGTCGGCCGCTGAAGACGGTAAGTGTCCTGATCGTGTATGAATGTATGTACATGCACACACGCACACACACACACACACACACACACACTTATAAATGTATATGTATATATGTTCGTCTGTTTGTATACAAAATAATAACAGAAATTTCAGTATGTTTCCGAGTTAATTTTACCTTTTTCTGTCATTCTCTTTCATTATTTGCATTAAAACATTTTGATAATCTAACTCTAGAACAGATAAGTCATCACTGTATATCGTACAACAGTTTACTATACTGGAGATGACAGCAGCCGTAGCGAAGCTGTTCTGTAATCTAGTGCTTTCTTCCTATATCTGAATCATCATTTCCTTGACGGATGTATGTACCGATAGCCTTTTAAGAGTCGGTCACGTAAGTACATAAACAAGTCATAGATATATACGCACATATATACATTCAAATAGCTATACAAACGTAGATGTACATAATTATAATAATTATTCAGATAACGTCATTATTTTTTTTATTATTATTATTTGTTCCAGTTACGATGTTTGATCTTGTTCACATGACACATGAAGGAGGGATCGAGTTTTTGGTAGAATTAGATATTGTTCTCAACATGACAGAGTTTATGAAATACATGTAAGTTTCAGGCACTTCTCAGCATCACAATTTATACGATAAACGTAAATTTACGTTGTTTCTCAACGTGACATTTTATACAGTAAACGTAAATTTACGTTATTTCTCAACGTGACCTTTTTAGACAATAAACGTAAATTTACGTTATTTCTCAACATAAATTTTATACGATAATCATAAATTTACTTTATTTCTCAATATGACATTTTACATGATAAATATAAACTTACGTTATTTCCCAACGTGACATTTTATACGATCAGTGTAAGTTTATGTTATTTCTCAACATCATATTTTATACGATAATTTACCTTATTTTTCATTGTGACATTTTTTACGATAAACATAAATGTGTATGTGTCTGTTTATGTATGTATATATGGATGGATGTCTATATGTGTATGTAAGTGTGTATGTATGTATGTATGTACACATACGTATGTATGTAGCACATTAAAAAAAGTAAAACGAATATACTTTCCACGTATGTATGTATGTATACGATGAAGGCAAATTCGTTTTACTTCTTAATAAGCTGCATATATACATACAAACCTACATAAATACATACAAAGACACATACATACAAACCTACATAAATACATACAAAGACACATACATACACACATGCTTGCATGCATACACACATACACGCACGCACATGCATACTTACATAAATACATACATAACAGGTTTCCCATAATAGAGCACGCAAAAAGGATGAAAGACAAAAAAGAAAGGCGTTGCTTCTTGGGAACTGATGAAAACCTTGGTTATTAAGCAGCTTATTTAAGGTTTCGTGATGGCCGAACGGTAACATCGTCCTATCGGGGTGCGGGCGAATGAGTGCCATACGTTTGATTCTCGGCAGCGACGTCTGACATTGTTTGTGAGGTCATGATTGGTCTTTGTCCCACTGCGCCAGAGCGTTCCTAAGATAGAGAATACTGAAATCCTAACAAACATACTTGCCAGTGCCAGGTTTCCCTCAAAAAATATATGCACACAAAAATGACGAATGACAAAAATAGAAAAAAAGAAAAGAAAAAGAAAACGGCGTGCTTCATGGGAAGCGATGATTACCCTCGGTTGTTGAGCAACCTTTTTTTTCAGGTTATCTTGATCAGCGAACGGTAACGTCGTCCGGATTCGGGTGCCATACGTTCTAGTCTCGTCAGCCATCTTACGGAGTGTATGAAATCGCGATTCGACTTTTACCTCCTGTACCACTGCGTTCTCAAATACTGACTATGTGCAGGGTCTAATCATAAGATATAGAATATTCAAATCCTATAATAGATACATACATACATACATACATACATACATACATACATACATACATACATAGACAAATACGTATCTACTTATCAGTCTGTATTTGGAATATTTTGGAATTTCAGATCTGGATCGGATCGTGTTAGAAGAAAAGCTATTGCAACTAACACGAGACTATGGGAGAATGCCACAGTGTATTATGAAATATCGGCAGAATACAGTACGTTTTGTAAAATCATCTGTTACTATAAATCATAGTGGTAGAGCTTTCACTTCAGTGATAACATGTTATTTTACAATCCAACCGGTGCTCCATGGCTGAGTTATATAATTAACTACATCAGTCTATCTTATCTAATTAATAATATTTTTGTAAAATCATGGCTTTTTCTTCCCTTTCTTTGGAAAGGTGGATGGTAAAAGATTCCTTTGTATTAATCACTAGCTTGTCTAAAGTCTGTTCTTATGTTATTTCTATGGCTGTTAATTACATTTAGCAGATTAAAAATAAGTGAAGCGCGTCGTAAGATATAACATTTCTTACTTTCTTCTTTTAAGATAATTTATATACGAAAAGTAAATGTTCGTAAGAAAAAGGGATAAGATATTATTTAATTTATACGTACAAGTGAAAATTATTATTATTTTTAACATTTTCATTTTTAAAAGTTATACTTTTTTTCAGATAACACAGAACGTCAGATCATTTCGCAAGCTTTTAGTACGTGGGAGAAATATACCTGCTTAGCGTTCAAACCATCTTCCACACAGCATGACAGAATAAAATTTGAACGTCGTTTTGGGTATGCTACAAATAAATAAATAAATGGTCAGGGTTTTTTCTTAAGTCACATTAATTTACTACTACTACTTCTACTACTACTGCTGCTGCTGCTACTATTACTACTACTACAACTACTACCACTACCAATAATAATAACAATAATAACACTGATATCGTTAGTTTCACTATTGCTGGTGTTGCTACTAATACTACACTATTATTTGTGCTAGTGTTACATTTCCAGGATTCCCTGTGAAACAAAGAAACAATATGAACAGATAAGCAAAAATCCCCTTTCTTATATTTTTCATAAATGTCAGCACCCACCAGGGATTATATGATCCCCTTTGAGAATGCCTCGTCTTTATCGTTCGTAAATTCTTACTAGATATAACTCCTGCACATTGCTATAGCCTTTTATTACCAAATTATTTGTACTTACAGATGCAGTTCTCATCTCGGCAGGATTGGCGGTACTCAGAAAATAAATTTGGTTCCAGGATGTTTCGAGGTTTGTAATCTATACTCTTTATGCATAAAGCAATTCGGATGCTGCAGTTTTGAGACCAATCCTCTTGATAAACTTTTTGAATTTTTTTTATTAGAAATTTAAAACTAATTAGATCAAATGTGAACTGATCAAAAGCTAGGGTTTTTTTTCATTTCGTAGGATAATATAAATTGAAAATGCAATGTGAAACTGAATATTGTGGGAAAGTTTAAAGGCCGTTTACTTTAAATTATGAAATTGTATGTTTGTGTTCCATGTACGTGCTTCAGTGTATCTGTACTTCTGTGCATGTGTTGTGCATTTGTGTGCACGTACGTGTTCTGTGTATATAAGTACATCTGTATTTCTTTATATGTAATTGTGTGCGTATGTATCTGTGAGTATGTTTGTGTGTATGTATACGTGTTTATATATGTTTGTGTGTGTGTGTGTGTGTGTATAGATATATGTATATAAGTATGCGTTTGTGAGAGTCAGTGTGTATGCATGTACGTATATGTCCTATTTTCTTTGTTCATCTCTATATAGTTTTATGTAATGGTGCGTGTATGTGTGTAGTTGTGTTTGAAGGTGTTTTTGTCAGTATATATTTACTGAGGTGAGAATTGTGTATGTACGTGATTTGTGTGTATGTATACATGTACATATGTATATGTGTTCCTGTGCATATATTTCTGACTATGCGTCTCTGTGATTATATGTAATTGTATGTGTTTGTTTATGTCTGTTTACAAATAACGTATTTGTTGGTATTTGTGTATACAGTAATATACTTGTGTACAAATATGAGTTCTTTTTGTATGTTTTGTCTGTTTATTTATTTATTTATTTATGTTTTCTGTGATTTACTTGGTTTTAAGTAGGTATTTTTTGTGACTACATCTGTAAACGTTTGTGTAGTGGGGCGTGTTTTGGAGTATGTATTTGTTTCTATGTTTGTACGAACATACCAGTTTGTCTTTTAATTTGTGTTTAAGTGTATTTGAGTGTGTATGTTAAGGTATATAAATATGTGCTTTGTAGATGTGGATGTATTTCAGTACGTGTATGTATATTTTGTGTTTGTTTATGCAGTTATGTGTACAGACTTTCGTACGTATGTATATATTTGTAACAATACATGTATATATGTATGTGTATGTGTCTTTTTTCTCTCTGTCTTTCTGTCTGACTGTGTATTTGAGGTCGAGATATGTAGTTCGGTTAGTGTTTTTCCTATTGTGTATCTCATTTCTGGTTGCCATGGCTGATTGGTCCAAACAAGAGCGTCAGGAGGTGAGCTGACAATCCCGTTTCCTTCCTTGTTTCCACAATCCTGTTACTCTCATAGATGAGTCGCCACTGTAATTTGCCCACTTTCTTTTTCCTGACTGAACAAAGTTCTAAAAGTTAACTTTTTTTGATTTCTGTTAGTTCTCTTTCGGTTTCCGTAATGATTTACGCGCCCAATTCTCAAAAATTCATTCTTAAAGCAATAAAATATTGATTTCTTGAATAGTTCAAAATTAAATGTTGTCATCTTAACAGCCATTTGTTAATGTTTAACAATATCTGTATGTGGGCACTTTGCTATAACTAAAACTTCTACTCTCTCTCTCTCTCTCTCTCTCTCTCTCTCTCTCTCTCTCTCTCTCTCTCTCTCTCTCTCTCTCTCTCTCTCTCTCTCTCTCTCTCTCTCTTAATATACCTTATATATCATTATAATATTTTTCTTAAGGATAATATTTTAAAAGCAGTAATTATATATATATATATATATATATATATATATATATATATATATATATATATATATATATATAATTCATGTAGTATAAGACAATTTTGTTTTATTTCTAGTCAGTTGGCGTTATTGTTCATGAAATTGGCCATGCAGTTGGCTGGATTCACGAACACGCTAGACCGGATCGAGATGACTACATACGTGTATTAAATACCAATAAGCTGCCTTCTAGTTTGCAAACACAGTTTAATAAGTTCAGACGTGAACATATCAACGCCAGAAGTGTGGAGTACGATTATGACAGCATCATGCATTATTCAGGAATTGTATGTATAAAAGTATTTAAAAAATATATATATATATATCATAACAGTATGAAGTATTCAGTAGTTGCACCTACATAAGTACTGGAAAATGTGTATATCACAGCAGTATCAATTATTCAGGAATTGTACGTTTATAAGTATTAAGAATCATTCAGAAAATGTATCTATCTTGCAGTATGAATTATTCAGGAAATTTATGTATCATAGCTCTGTGAATTATCTAGGAAATTTATATATATCCTAAATATTTCACACACACACACACACACACACACACACACACACACACACACACATCATAATTCTAAGTTATATACATTGCCTGAATAATTAATAACATTAAGATAATTACATACAATTCTTGAATACTTGACACTGCTATGATAATACATACCAGAGTAATGAAAGCATTAAAATACATAAATATGCATTTCAAGAATAATTCTTAATACTGTAACACACACACACATTACTGTAATATTGTTACATTATATAATTGTTACATCAGCTCTATGGAATTCAAGTTATCGAAACAATAGATCCTGCAGCTCAGAAAAGAATAGGGCAAAGACATGGCCTCAGCTTCCGTGACATCAAACTGGCCAACTTGATGTATAACTGTGCTGAAACAGGTGAGTGTTTATCTTTCAGTTCTGTCTGATAAAGATTTATTTCTGTTTAACGTCCAAGTGCCTTATTTAAGTCAGTTACCTAACAAGTGATTTCAATAGTTGAAAGTTAAAGTACGCCTGTCATGGTTACACTTGTTTTACTTTTAAGTCAACCTATAATATATATATGGATCCACTGCTGTCAATTTATGAATGTAACCAGGCCGCTTTACGTATCGTTGGTTTTATTTTGTATTATTATTAAAATTTTGTTTAATAAAAATTGTTCTAATTGTAGGGGGCTGTAAAACAAGAACTTGCCCTGGAGAAGGATTTCAAGGAAAGGACTGCGAGTGTTATTGTCCAGGAGATTTGAATAACCCACTCGTGTTGTGTAAAG
This sequence comes from Chrysomallon squamiferum, assembly GCA_012295275.1. Taxonomy (NCBI): domain Eukaryota; kingdom Metazoa; phylum Mollusca; class Gastropoda; order Neomphalida; family Peltospiridae; genus Chrysomallon; species Chrysomallon squamiferum. The sequence continues at coordinate 33,014,791 of CM022671.1, read as the reverse complement.
ATGAACACATCACACCTTCTACCAGAACACCACCTACAACATCGACACGTACTCCAACAATAGATACCAGTGAGTATAGTAACTTGATTTTTTGAACATTTTAAAAATTATATGTTAATTATATGTATGCGAGTGTATGCAGGTATATCTGCATTTATACACAGTGGTTTTTGTAGATACCGGATCCACTTGGGACCAGTGAGATAAGCCGTATTAGTCAGAGTGTCGTTTTATAAAGATTAAAATAACAAGAAATTGGAATATGTTTTGTACAAATGTTAAATGTATATCAAGTGTCAGTTGTGAAATAGTCTTTCACCAAAGCAAACTCCTCTATTATGTTTATCATCGAATGCAAAAATCTGCAAAAGACTTATTTTTATTTTATTTATTATATATATATTTTTTAATCATAAGTTCGATCATTGTGTGTATCGTCAATTCATTCATGTTTTTGAATTTTATGGTCGTTACTCTCTGGCGAAATTTTGGTTTCATAGAATTCCCAGTAATGATCACCACGTTTTAAAATGTCAAATACTTTAAATTACATTGCTAGATTTAATTGATTGTACAGTAAAAATTATAATTAACGAACAAACGTTAGTACAGATCCGAGACTCGTGGTTTATTAAACCTTCAAAGAAGCGCGATCATTTCATCTCCTGTGCAAAATTCCGCTGTTGTTTAAGACATCGTACTTGTATGATTGTGTTCCGATGTTTTGTTCTGGCCTTTATATCCGAAATCCGAAGTTGACAGCATCCAGATTAGACAGAATTGTGTTCATAATAGATTACAATAAATGGACTGGACTTTGAAATCATGCCGGTTTAGTTAAAGGCCAGTTTTCACAGAGTCCACTGTGTTTATATATATATATATATATATATGTATGTATCACTGTATGCGCGTGCGTGTAAACACACACACACACAAACTTGTACATGAAATATTTACTTATTTGCAGACCGGAAGTGTGAGGATCTGTTAGAAATATGTCCATCATTGAAGAAAAATGGCAAATGCGAATCCGATGCAGCAAGGATGAGTGTATTCTGTACAAAAACCTGCAACATGTGTGACATGGGTATTTATATTATAATACATATTACATTAATTTCTTTCTTGCTTCCGGTTATGTGTATATTTCCATCAAAAGAAGAGGTAGTGCCAACGTATAACATTTTACAAATCAAAGTAAAACTAAAAACATCAACATTATTACTGTGATAGTCTCCACAATTTCAACAATATTAACTTCTACAATAGCAATAGTGGTGATGATAATGTAATGGCAGTAATAGTATTATAAGTAATACTTGCAGTAGCGATAGGATTTGGTAGTACTAGTAGTAACTGTTTTATACTACATTGGCTGTAGTATTCGTATCATTAGCAGTTATATAAAACTATTCAATTACGCTTTGTTTTTAATTATGTTTAAGATGAATCTGGGAACTGTATGGACTACGCTGAATATTGCTCGTGGTTTGCATCCCGTGGCTTTTGCAATAAGACCACTCATGGGTCAGCTGCGGAATATTTTACAGCACACTGTCCATTATCTTGTGATCAGTGCAAACCAGGTAATAATAATAATAATAATAATAATAATAATAATAATAATAATAATAAATAAATAAATAAAACAGCCACAGAGGCTTTATCGACTTTTTGTGGGGGAGGGGAGAAATTAATTAAAGTTGTTTATTTTATTACGTAATATAAAATTCAATGGATTTTGCATTGAATATGAATTGTTACTAAACAACATCTCACTATCAGAATAACGTTTTAGTGCTTTCATATTTATATCTGAGATGCGAGAGTAAATATTAGATATATGTATGTATGTATATACACAAACATATTTAAACATCCATATATTTTTCTACATTTGCCTGTCACTAACGATTTATCTTTATTTATTGCAGCTGATCCTTGTACTAACTTCCACGATGCTAGAGATTCATCATCAAGATGTCAAGTGTCGTTTCTGCTGTTTATCTTTCTGATTAATAATTTTATCGCAAATATTTATTTCACATAAAAGATATGCTCAGAGTTCGATAAACTGGATGTAGGCTATCGGCTTAACTTAATTTGCTAACATCTATTTTAAAACTTTACAAACACTAATTTTGTAGAGCGGATATGCTTGTAGTTAACTTAGTCTTGATAAACAAAACCGTGAGTTTCGCTGACCCAGTACGGTAAAGCTGATCGTGACCATTCGGATTATCTCGGCCGAATACGCGGACAAATCCGAACCTTTTCATTTTGATTATTTACCCATTTGAACCTACCTCTCGTACAAATGTAACATAAGAAAATATGAGAAAGCTTGAAAAATAATAAATAACAATTGCTTTACAACATACATATACATATACACGTCCACAGTCCAGCTTTCAAAATCAGTAAAACCGATCTAACCAACTTTTTTCAGATTTTTTAAATATTAATCATTTGTATGTGCTACATTTTTTTTTTTTTTTTTCAATTATTCTTACAAATAAAATCGGTAGATTTGTGATATGTCTCGAGATATGGGATAGTTGAACCATATAAAAATTAAACACAATAAAATGTTTTCAAATTTATTGGTAAAAGAGATGATGGTGATATATATATGAAGACATTATGATTATTAATTTTTCTTTTTCAAACTGAAATGTAAATTAAAACAGATTTTTTTTTTTTAACATAATAATACAAAATGGCTTAACACAATTAACAGTTTCCTTAATCCACATGTTTAAATTCACATCAAAAAGTATATTTTTAAGACATTTTTGGAATACCATTCATGGAATACACAAGAATATCCATAAATTATTTGTCCAGTTGTAATTTTTATAACATTTTATAATTTTTGTTAAGATGTAAATTAGGATTTTTTTTCTTTCTCAGTTTCTACTGTGGAAATAAGATCTATCTTCAACCAGGATATAAACAACAATTTTTAATTTTTCTGAAAAAAATTAAAAGAATAAAAATCAAATAAAACTGCACATGAATGATATGGACTTCTTTTGTTCATAATGGGTTAAATGAATAATTCAAGTAATAAAGTGACCCCCCCCCTCAAAACCATCATGACAAGATCTTTCTGATGTGAATTTTATAATATTCATTCATTACATAACATCACAAACATTAACAGAATTAGTACTATTCCATTTCTGTGACAATGCTGTAATTATGTAACTATTTGATCAAATTTCTTAAAATCAGTTTAGTACACCATGTCCTAATATTGTGAACTTTATTATATAAAGCACTTCTGTGAGTGAGAAAAGGGTAATCTGTTACAGAATCAATTAAAAAAGTATTTTTATGTATAATTTATAGAGAAGACTGAAATAACTGTTTTATGGCTATAACCATTATCATGACTCTACTACTAATAATAAAATGAAAAAACAAACAAAACTTGATAATGACATACTAAAATATGAACCAATGCAATAAAATGTAAAATACATGATTTATTTTATTTGTTTTAGTTTTATTGTCACTTCTGCCAAGTATATTATGATATTGCCAAATGATTGTAATGTCATTAGAAATTTTTAATATGAACTTAATTTATGACTGGTAAAAATGATAATGACCAGCAGACATTTACGACAAAAATGTGTCACATGATGACAGTATTCCAGGTGCCCACAACACATTTTTGCTAACTTCTCTGAAAACAAAACAAAACAAAGCAACACATCCTGAAGAAAAGTGCATGAATGAAATATACTTACTGTGTCTGACTGACAAATGAATTTGATAAAGTTGATAAATATTCATAATAATTAAGTCACTGAATGCAGTAGTGGACTCAAAAGATTTTTATCATCTTTGATAAAAATGAACATTACACACCAACAGTTTGTTTCTCAGTTAAATATAGAAAAAAATTAATGGTACCCGGGACTCTATTAGTTCAGAAAGAATGTACACCACTGCTGAACATTTTTAAAACAAAAAAAAACAAAAAACATGCCACATATTGCATTCAGCATCTCAGTTAAAAACTTTCTCCATTTTGTGCCAACTTGAATCTATGGGATGATGTTGATGTAAATATCGTCATGGAAACAAAGTTATGTTCCTTCTTTATGCTCATGCCATCCCAAAGAACTTCAGAGATCGATCCATACTTCCAGATGCGATGAACGATGCGTTGTGACCAAAGCGTACACCAGTTGCTGCTGCTGTGTGGTCATTTAGGACGACGAGTTCACTCCACTGCTTGCACAGGTAAACCCTGAAACACAACACCATTATTACAGTACTAACACACACTAAACAGATGATAATATGAAAAGCACTGTATCGAAATGCTTAACTGTTACAAAACAAAACACTAACACATATTAAATTGATGATAATACAAAAAGTGACATGCTTAAGTATTATTTACAAAACTGAACTTTAACCCATATTAAATTCATGACAATATAAAAAGCACTCAATTCTCTTCCATAATATGATTAACTGTAACTTACAAAATTAGCATATTTAAGACAGAGGATTAAACTAAAATGGTTTATTCTCCTATGTGATGAAGTATTTGTTTGTTAATACTAAAAATGAATAGAAACATGGATAACTTTGAAAAAAATATGTTGTGGAAACAAACTGTTTAGTTTTTAGAAGAGTTATCCTATGGCAAAATTAAATTAAAATTATGTACACATTCACCAGGAATAAATAAAAAATAAATATGAAAAAAAACATTTAAATGTGCATATTACACTGTTTAAGTAACATCATTTAGAATGATTTATTTTAAATGATTGATGCTACTGTTTAAATCTTTATTTTATATCGAGCACTCACAATTAATGGTGAAACAACTAACAGAGAAAATTCACATTTTGGATTGTTTTAAACTTTACCTGATATCAGTGCCTGCAACAGCCAAGTAAGTACCACTTTGGTCAAAACACAAATTCTTCACCTAAAATTATATTTAAAAAGTCACTCATTATATGAAATGAATCTCTAAGTATATGTTTGTCATGCCTGCACCAAAAAATGGCATTTGAAATAAATCCCCAAACAAACAAAAAAAACCTCCAAAAAACAAATAGTAACAACCATTAAATGCTATTTTTTAAATATTAACTGTTTATAATGTCCAACCTTTTGGAAATAGCATTTAACAGGTGATGAACTCTTATACTGCTATTATTATTAAGCACTAAACATAATATGAACAAAATTGAATTTTAAATACTAGAAATTTCTTGAGTTACTGGTCTCACCTCATATTTTTCATCCAGGGTTATTGTCCTGAAGTTTTTCAGTTTACGCAAATCCCACAGTTTAACAACCGAATCTTCAGCAGATGTTGCCAAATAATAACCTGTAACAGAAAATAAATATGGATTAAACAATGGATATATTATTACAATGTGACTTCGATGATAAAAACAACAAGAGTAAATAAATTTTGTACTTTCTGTTAATTATATTCACAGGCTGCCTTTTTTAACAATACACAGAGCCAACATTTTCTCTTTTTTTGTGATACTTTTTTCACTGACACAAATGAATAACAAAAACCTGAAACATCAATGATCTGAAAATTTTACAATGGCTTACTAAAACGACCAGGATTTGAATATATTTTCAGATTATTCATCTTTTTTTTAATTCCTCTATACAACCTATTGTTTTTGGTATAGTAACTCAGTACATGAACTGGAATAAAAGTGTAAACAAATATTAAACAAAATGTGTGTATGTGTATCTAACCGTTTTCTGAAAAGGAAATGCTAGTGATGGGACCCTGATGTCCAGGGAAGTTTGCTACATTGGTACGTTCTTTCAAATCCCAGATCTTGATGATGGAGTCTTCAGTGCCAGTGCCAAAGATCAGACCATCAGGATGGAACTGTGCACAGGTCAATGCAGCAGCCGACTGTGTTGAAGTCTCACCAACTTTAGTTAAAACACGTCCAGTTCTTATATCAGAAAATGCCCAGTTCTGCAAACATTAAGAAACAAAAACATTATTATTGTAAATACATCAACAAACCAGATCTGTGGATATTACAAAAGTTGTATGTAAACTTGTATTTTACTGAAATATACTTTATGTTTTGGAGTTATTAAGATATTAGTAACTTGATCCATAACTTAAATATTTTAGTGGCTTTCTGTTTAATTAGGTTTTGCAACATATTTTTTTATGTTTTGTTGTCAGTTACTGGCTCTAGTTACAGTGTTTTATTTTGTTTTAAAACTGAAGTAGCAAAATATTTCCTAGATTTAAACATAAACATTGCTTTAAAAAAAAAATAAACAAAGTTTTTAATATTTCATTACATATTATTTTTCCCTTTACTTTATTAATTACACTAAGCTGCAGTAGTAACAAGAAAAAGGAAAATGGAGAGATAAAACAATATTTTATATTAATATTTATGTTTGTAAATTGCCAGCATTTTGATTTCAAAGAGATGGCCATTCTGTTTGGCCTATTACGTATTCACTACCACAATCTGTATCAGTGTACGTAAAATGACTGTCACTGATGTTTTAAATACAGTTTTATAGGTAATGCTATGTATGTATTCTTACTGTATCTAGAGAACAACTGAGCAGATAGTCTCCAGTTGCGTGCAAGCTGATTCCAGTGACAGGAGCCTCGTGGGCTCGAATCACCTGGGCACACTGAGCTGTTGCCACACCCCAGACACGAATGGTGTTGTCTGGAGATGCCGTGAATACCAGCTCCTGAAAATTTAACAGTTATCAGTTTAAAACAAACAAGTCATTTTATCTGTCAAACATCTGAAATGCATATACACTTATTCACACAGTATGTACTATATATATTTTAGAACCATTAGACATAAGGAATTAAAGTAGTAAAATTAGCACATATAAGTCTACACATGTGCATATGCAAGTTTATCTGTGCTCATGTAGCTGTCTCTCTGTATTTTGGCAAAATAATGTGATAAATACAAACATTACTAAAATAAAAGAATTTACTCATAACTAACCTCCTCTGGGTGATAGATGACACTGGTGACCTTCTTAGTATGACCTTTCAGAATGGCAATAACCTGCTCAGTGTCCTTGTTGAAGACTACAGCATTCTTGTCATTCCCTCCTAAAATTTCAAACAGTAATAATAAAAACAACTATCAAATTGTAATAAATGTCTTACTCTGGAAATTACAAACTATTATTTCAACAAATATTACTAAAAGGAAATAACACACTCAAATCAATTTAAAAAATGTTTAAACACACACACACACACACACACACACACACACACACAGAGAGACAGACTGATAGATATAGATATAGAAGAAAAGACAAAAAAAAAGAAGAAGAAAAAAAGAAAGATATAAAAATACACATGCATACATATAAATGAAATAAAAGTGAGACTAACCAGTGACAATTCTGGATGTGTCTCTGATGCAGAGATCAAGAGCAAGAATTCCAGGAATACTGGCACTGTGTAATCCCTGTAAATAAATTATAATTAATCACTATTTATATATGAAAATATTGATAGTCATCCAATGTCAGTCATGGTTTTATCAATAACCCAAAGGTAATTTACTTTTGTAATTAATAATTTTTGTAAATGTGTTCTTTTAACAATTTGTAGTATAACAACTGAAAAAAAATAGACTGAATTAAAATTGAAATACAAAAATGATGTTTAGCATGAATATCTCAAAAATCATGTAATTTTAAAATGTTATTGTATATTAGGTATAACCTAACTATAATAGAACTTATGTGTTTTTTTACTTACAGTATGTGAAGCCAGTTGTCTGTATTGTCTTATATCTTCAACTATAGCCAGGCCTTCTGGTACAGTCTTACCTCTCTGAAAAAACCCAGAAGGTATTGAATGTTGGAAATAATAGAGAGTAATAATAAAATTTGTTTTTAAAATGTACTGGTCTAGAAAAGAATAATAATATATGAACTCAATGACCTTAAAACTGAAAGGAATTTAATTTAACAAAGCAGGTGCAAATATAAAATAATAATAACAATAATTTAAAAAAATAACAATATAGTCTTTATGTATAAAATATTTTAACTAATAAGAAGAAATACTTTTATTTAACAAAAACAAAAACAAAAAAACAGGAAAAAAGAAAAAGTAATAAGAATAAAATTTACACAATTTAAGCTAACAAGAAAATAAACATTTTTATTGCATTGTGATTTACCTTTTTACGTTCAGCTGTCAACAGTGTTGCCTTGTCTTGAAGCTACAGAATAAGAAAAATATTTAAATATGAAAAATTAAAGACACAGTTTTTATTTCAAATCTCACTTCTAATGACCATGAGTAATTTTAAAAATAGTCATTTTTATTTTTATTTGCTCAAAAATAAACTAGCAATTTCTCATTAAATGAAACAAATCTGAAACAATTTTGTAAACAATTTTCAAGATAATAAAATTTAACATTAATGACATCCATAAACAACATATTTATCTGGTATGGATGGATTTATAGAGTTTAATATCATTTTCAATATATTTTACATATGACCTACTTTTTGTACAACTTCCTCGGTCATGCCGGCCTCCTCAACAGGTTGTTGGGCAGCCTCAGGTCCAGCTTCTGCTGCATACACCTAGAATTAAAAACAAATAAATCAACTTTTACTTTTTCAGATTTTATTTTAATTCATCCAACAAATACAATCACAAATATTTCAGTATTAAAATACAATTATTTTTTCTGATCTTATATTTCATTACTGCAGGAATAAAAGTTTATGTTTTCTGAATACAACCATCAAAAGGAATAAAAATTACTCACTGGTAATATATTACAGTGGGTACATTATTGCATATCTAGCTGAAGTGTTATTAGTACTTCATGAATGGGTGACTTTGATTTAGGTGTTTTGTATTTTACTTACAGGTGCAGGTGCTGGAGGTGCATACCCAGCTGTTCCGGCAGTTATTCCAGCCTGGGGCTTCAGTGTTGCCAAAGCTAAAAATGAAGATAACATAATAATAGTAACGACAACATATTTTGGCAACAATAGCAGTATTTTCCAACATTTATAAAATGGCAGGTTATAAGATATTTCATCGACCTGATAGAATGTGATAATTTGTTTTTTTGTTGTTTTTTTTAAACTAGAAATAATATATTACAGGTGAATCTAAACTGATTAACATATCATAATCATCTGCCAGTGATAATGAACTGACAGGTCAAAACAATGACAGGCTTAGATACAACTGGAGAATTTGTAATGAAAAGGACAATGGTGTGACTACAACATCACTGATGATATGTAAAATTAGCATTAATGACACTGCTGATGTGTCAGTGATGATAAAGAGAATTCTTATTAACACTCATATTCTCTTTCTTAAAATTGATAAGATATAGACTGTTTCTCACCCTCTCTGGCTGCAGTCACTTCCTTTGTAAGACGAGCAATCACACGACAAGCTGCATCATGCTGATACAGAGCATGAGATAATTCTGAAACATATAGGCATTAGTTGTTTATTATCATTATTATTTTTTAAAAATTTAAAGTTTGGGAGCTAAAATGTCTTCAATAAGAACTTTTTCTTACTTTGTAACAGTATAAAAAACAAACAGAAAATCAGCAAACCTCAACAACTGAAAAATATCAGTATTAAACAAAATGCTACGTTTTTAAGTCATATGTACAAATTAGACAAAAAAATAAATCACATCATTATTAAAACAAAATTTATTATTAGATATTTACAATAACTTTTTTTTTTAAAACAGCAAAAAAAACAAAAAAGGAAAAAAGCATGTGGTTTAAAAAATAAAAGTGCATATTTTTCTCTATTGAGAACCCATTTTTAACTCACCTTGTCTGGCAGTTTGCAATTGCTGACGTAAAGTAAAACTGTGCAGCATAACAGCATCCTGAAGAAAAAAAAAAGAGGTAGGTACCTCTCTGTTGTTATACAATAAATTATTAATAATATAGGCATCATCAAGTATAAAAAATAAAAAAAAAATAAAAATGTGTTTAAACAAGTTCAATCAAATATTAACAGTTAATTACTAAACTGTAATGAAATGTTATTCCTAATTATCTCTATGACTGAATCAGAAATGAAGTAGCTTGTAACATGTGACTCCTCAGCTTTACCACTAAAATAGAGACTGCTGTTAATAAATGTAATCTAATCAGATTTAATATTTCTGCTCAAGTATGACTGACCCATTCATCCTGTAGTGACTTCAGAATAGCTGGAATGCTGGTCGCAGAAGGTGGCTTAGGTTTGACAAGTGGGGAACCTGAAATAATATCAGTGGAATGAACTAAGTTGGTTACAAGAACAATCACAGTTAATACATAAATTAATTGAACACAAAGTCTCTTAGTTTTTTGTGGCCCATTGCACTCATGGAAAAACTTTATTAACTTGCATGTTTAATCTGCCTAAAATAAATGTTTGAGCACCAAAATTCTGAAATATTAAGTTCATGATGACAAATGTAGCATTAATTTATAGCTATAATTCTCTATAATTCCCAATTTAATCTTTTCATTCTTAAGGAACTCTTGAGGTATAATATACAAATTTACATTTGACAAATAAACACTTCAACAGAGATGTTAGAAATCATACTTTTGATGTCAATTAGCATGTCTACTGACAGCTTTTCTGAATTCATTGGATCCATCCCATTTTCTTGTATGAATTTCTCAATGAGTCTCTTCTCATAAACATGTCCTGAGACTGGAGAGAGAACAGGATGTTCAGGCACTTCATTACTGACTGGAGAAAGAAGAAATATTTAACCACTTAATCATCTTAAATTTGGTGACATGTAAAACATTCATTCAGGAAAACCGAATAATAAATAATAATAGTTAATACTATTAATTAAAGGAACCTAAATGGATACAAAATCTTTTAGGTTAATTTTAAAAACATTATTATGATCATTATGCTTTCATATGCTGAATACAATAATAACATGAAAATAATGATGGGTAGGGCCAAGTACATTTAGATTATTACTTGATTAATACTTGTAGCAGTAGAGTAGTAAGTCAGTACACTGTACAGCGTACTCACGGTACTGTACAGTGTACTGTAAAACCACCGACACTAGTACTTAGTTGTACGACTATTAAATTTAATAATCTCCGTTTTTCTGCTGTATTTTACCCTAATTTACTGTTACATACAAAACTGAGAAACTCTTCATGGTATATACCGGAACCATTTGTAATGTGTAATAAATAACATGAAACTGCGATAAAAAGAAAATAATTTGAAGCTAGAATTATCTCCCATATTTTAGAATTCATACTTGATACTATGAACAATTCACATGGCATTACGTTTTAAAACAATATAACAATATAAAAATATTTTAATACATAAATACTTTAATTCCTCAGATGCAGGTAACTTTTTACAAATCTATCACCTTTTATTATCATATTTAAAAGCATGTGACAAAGTACAATGGAAAAGAATTGTTGAAACTTACTTGCACAGCAGAAAGCCATGTTGCTTTTATCACGTGACTTTAAACCGCGGTAATTTAAAATTAGGGACGTTTCTGAGGCGAAACGAAAAACAATAATTCAATTGACCGAGGGAATAAATTAATAAATCCTTTATTTATTTATTTATTGTTTTTTAGTTAATAACAATAATAAATAAATTAATTAAATATAATAAAAAAATAAATAAACGAAAGAAAACAAATAATAATAATGAAATTAAAAGAACAATGGCGAATGCCGAATGGGTAATGAAATACCGGTTATTACCGAGTTAAAGAATAAATGAAATTCTTTTAATTTGGTTATATAACATTAGTATCATACAAACACACACACTCAACACACACACACACACACACACACACACACACACACACATTCATAGACATTTTTTTTTACTGCTACTGAAGATTTCTTATAGGTTATTATATTAATTTTATAAAATATATATAATAATAACAATTTAGAAAATCCAAAGCATATTTAATAATTTATCATTTAAAAACAGTAGTCATAAAGTTTTGCAAATGTTTCATATAATTATATATATTAAATTATATTTTTATTTTATTTTTTTAGCAAGTTCAGGGAAAAAATAAAATTACAATACAAGTTAAAAAAAAAAAAAACCAGCAAATTCAGATTTTAGCACTTTATTTTTCTTACTCAACAAACAATACTGTTCTGAAATCACAAAATAATAGTATCTGAAAATGCTAAGAACAAATGCTATAGTAATAGTAAATACAAGACTAGTTGAGTAATAAAAGTTATGTTTATTGTCATAAATAGACCTGGACATGTTAAAAAATAACATTAAAGACTGTTACAAACTTTATGCCTAAATTATTAATACTGCTTTTTAAAATGAAGATATATTCAGTGACTTTTCATGATATACTTTTAATTATTAAAAGTCAAACATTTGTTTTGCTAATGGTATCACAAAAAGAAATGTATAATTGCAGTGACTCTGACTAATTTACTATTTGTGAGGTTTTGTTGTATTATATACAGATTTTTACATTCAGAAAATAATCTTTCAGACTTTCAAATTATGACATTACAGTTGTGAAGAACTGGTTTCAATCCAGAAATAGCTATTGATAAAAGATAAAATAATGAAATAATAATAATAATAATAATAATAATAATAATAATAATAATAATAATAACTGTAACAACAACAATGACCATGACTATGATGTGATGATGGCATTGAGATTAATTAAAGATATGATTATGAAATTAATATATGTATATATATATATATATATATATATATATATATATATAATGTCAATAATTTAAGTAATAATGCTCAAAAATATTAATAATACCAGTAACGACAATATATTTTTTCATATGTGATTCAAATATTATTTTGACATGGCCTCACAAAAAACTTCAACCCCAGTTTTTTATTATTTTATTTCTGTTATAGACTACAACAAAGAAATATCATGGTCAGTCTGAAGTTTTTTCCTGGCTGTGGTGTCCAGGGTGAAGCTTTCATCCTTGGAGGTGGGGTACCTGCCAGGTGGCTGTTTGGGATTGTTCAGCTGAAAAAATGTTTCCTGGTTCACCGACCTATGACCATAGACAGCTGCCTTATGAGAACTGAAAAAATAAAATAAAAATTGATCAATCTAATGAAACTGGGTCTTATCAGCATTTTTTTATTTTTTTAAATTCATGAGAGCTAAGAAATTTATTAACCAACTACAGGAGCAACATAAGCAGCAACACTGTAAAAATTGCTGCATATCTAAATCTTTAAAATATATAATTAAAATCAGTGCTACTTTTATAAGAAGTTATTTATTTTAAAGTTAAGGTGTCAGTTAATATACAGTAAGTATTACATATAAAACCCTCCAGAAAAAAAAAAATAATAATAATTATAGTAATAATAAAAAAATAATAAAGAAAAAAGAAAAGAAAAGTAAACAGTCATTAAATCAACTAGCAGAACATGTTAATACCAGAATGTAGCCTCAGTCATTGTATCTAATTCTTCAAAATGTTCATGAATCTTTGTTGCTGTGTCGACAAACTCATGACATGTTCCAGTTACAGAATCCATCACATTACCTGTAAACAAAAAATATAGCAGGGTAGGTTTTAGTAAACTTTGTGTACATGCAGTGATATCAGAACCCTAAATCATTTTGTACATTTGTAAGTGAACTGTTTTACATGCATCTGAAAACATACTATTATCATAGTGCAGTTATTTGAATAATCATATCATAAACTGCAATTCTCTTAATTCTAGTTACTCATGATGTTAATAAAAAAAAGAAACCCTGAATGTTTCATTGATATGGCAACAAAGACCATTATTAATTCATTGATAATGAAGATATAAAAGAAAAACTAAAAGTTTGACTAAAAGTTTTCATTCAACTACAGATTTACCTGTCATAATTTTAGAAAATGGATCATTTCTCAAAAAAGAGTAGTTTTTTCTGTGAGTCTGAAAAATATTTTAAAAGAAAAGATGAAATATTAAACAATAAGAAATGAAAACAATAATTCCAAAACTGTATAAACATCTATAGAACCAAGGGAGACTACCTGGGCAACTACAGCAACTCTCCAGAAGAAGCTGTATGGCACAAGAAGTGATCTGCAGAGAACAGTTTTGTTCATAGTCACTGCTGACCTTGACATGTAGTCAATAAGTGAACAAAAAGCAGAAGAAGAAAAACAACAGTTACATACAGCTGTGTCTCAACAATGCAGCTGTATTATAATACAAAAATCTGTGTTGTTATATGTATACATAAACTGTTCAACCAATTCATACTAATACCATTGGTCATTTATTATATCAATACACATTGATGCACATGTATAAATTTGTTTTCATGTATCTAATACCACAGATAGTTAAACATTTCATATCCTGAGTATATTTTCAATTTAATGTTCTTAATGTTTTGGTTTCTCTGTCTAGCTTACAACAATGGAAATATATCTAGGTCATTATTACAACAGCAAGCTATGCTGACTTTAATTTGTGATAATTTCCAGTTGGTGATAACTGAAAATAACAGTAACCAACACATAATATGAAACAAAACATGAACATTATTATACATTATGACTGTCTCAAAACTTCAAACTAAATTTGAAATAAGACAGCTTGTGTATACTTGTTAAATAAAATAACTCTAAATGTTTTCTACTGAACTCACATTTACCTGTGCTTCATTCTGAGGTTGTTGGTCAAAGTCTTTTACCTGGAAATCCAGTTCTGCTAAGTTAGGCAAAGCAAATTTCAACTGAAAAATTATTTTATTGAATCAATAATAGTTATAGAATGATTTAGAATTTTGGTTTCAACAATAATTGAAATATATTAGTTCCAATAAGATTCCTCTCATTACATTGCACTACAAGAAATCTCATGCCCTACATCTGATATTTTGTAATAATAAAATGTAAATGTTATTAGAATATATTCAATCATTAAGTAATAATTACTTACCAGTTTGCGGATTAGAATTTTGTCACATGTACACCCATTGTCTAGCAGGAGCAGCAGTAGCATGTTGGAATGACCTTGTACATACAGAACAAGGTCAACAAGTCCTTCTGCTGCAGGGTTCCATTCTTCTTCATTTGTCTTGATCCTGTAACTGTTTGATCTATGAGGAATGTCACCTGACAATACTGGAAATATTTTTTCCCCTTCACTAGATGAACCTGCAGGTTGAACTGGTGTTGCTGAAACATCAGATGATTGTGAAAAATGAAAACTTTCTTTGTGTGAAGATGTTTTCTCTTCTGATGTGGAAGTAAGACTTTCAGGACTTAAGGCTTCAAAGGAGTTATCCTTTGATGAATGAGAATAAGATGACATACTACCAGATGCAATCAGACCATGGTACATGTGATCAACAACCGTTAATGGTGGAGAAACCATACATTCACCAGGAACATTATCTGTTTGAGGCTTCAGTTCACTTCTGCTCTCACTGGCACCTGCTTTACTATGTATGTTGTCATTATCTTGTGTACCTGATCCATGTTTACTGTTTGTATTGTCACTGTTTTGTGTATCTGACCCATGTTTACTGTTTGTATTGTCAATGTCTTGTGTATCTGACTCATGTTTACTGTTTGTATTGTCACTGTTTTGTGTATCTGAATCATGTTTACTGTTTGTACTATCATTCTTCTGTGTATCTGAACCAAGTTTACTTTTTGTATTATGACAGTCTTGTGTATCTGAACCATGTTCATTATTTGTATTGTTTTTGTCTTGTGAATCTGAACTATGTTTACTGTTTTTATTATCATTTTCCTGTGTATTTGAACCATGTTTACTGTTTGCACTGTCGTCTCGTGATTCTGAACCACATTCACTCTTTGTATAGTCCTGTTTATCTGAACCATGCTTACTGTTTGTATTGTCTTCTGAATCTGAACCATGTTTACTGACTCTACTGTCCCTAACATTTTGTGATTTTGAAGCATGTTCTTTCTCTATCTTCACTTTGTCTCCCTGTGTTTCTGAACAATATGTATTGTCTGTCCTATCATTGGCACCTTGTTCATTTCCTGTGTTTTCTTTACTACCACTATTTAAACTGTTCTCAACACTACTTTTAGATGCTGTAGCAGAACCCACATGGTGAACTTTAAAATGTTCTGGGTGTGGTTCATGACATTTTTCAACACTAGACTTATCAGAAGACAATTCCATGATTTTTTTGTTTTTCTCTGTTCCAGATACTTCAATTCTTAATGATTTAAAATTTTTGTCATAGGTTTCAGGTTTAGAATGTACCACAGAAGATGTTATTTCATTTGAAGGTGGTTCGTTCTTGTGTATATTTAGGGGCTTGTTGTGACACTGTTCTAATCTAGGCTGATTTATCAAGGATTCATCAAAAACATTCACAGTCTTACAACTATTTCCTTCTGAAGAACTGACCTTAACAGAAGAAGCACTTGGCAGATTCTCACGGTCAGATGTCTGCATTTCACCATCTTTGCAGATCTCATTTTTACCGTTATTACTTTCAGTCATTGTTGAGACAGATTCACAAGGCAAAGGTGCTGAATCTTGATATTTTGAGAAATCAAAAGATGTTTCCATGGCAGAAGCTGTGCTGCAATGAACTGTGGGTAATGTTGTAAGATTCAATCCATCCTGAAGAAAGATGTCACTATCAAAGTGACTAGCACAAGATGCACCAGTGTTCTTTTTCTTCACTGACTTTGTTCTTCTGACACTTATCTGTCTGTATTCTTTCTCTGTCAGAAATACTCTCAACAACCTTAAAGATTCTGGTTTTTCAAAGTCTAAATGTAAAAATAAAATGAATGTAACACATTATATAAATAGATGGAGTACCTAAAAATAAATTCTCCACAGTTTATAAATAAAATATCTTTAAAAAACAGGTTTTGAAGAGTGGTATCTATAATTTAGTTTTAGGTTTTCTTTTATTTTTAAAATCAATTTGAATTCAAGTTCAGCTGAAAATATTACTCTGAGAGTGAAGTAACTGAAATTTATGATATTTGTTATTTATGAAGGACACATTAATTTACACCAGAAAATATACTCTGTATTTCACTAAATTACTCTGAAAAGTTTGAAATAATTTTTAGTCACACTGTAATAAAAATCATAAGAATGAACTTTAATTTGTATTATTTCATTCGTGTATTTCTGTGTAAAGTCGTTCACAGTAAATTAGATTATCTATTTAAAACAAAAAAATAAGTAAAATTCTTAAAAATTAAAATTCACTTGCCTACTTTAATTGGCAGACATGGAAGCTATATAAAAAATAATAAAACATCTGGATGACACACACAAAATATTTGATACAGCATCATGCAAATTACAATAATATAGCAATAAATATTAATTGTATACTGAATTTTTGGGGCCTACATACACATTTTTATACACACTAAAATGAATGTATATATATGTGTGTGTGTGTGTGTGTGTGTGTGTGTGTGTGTGTGTTTAGGTATACCTATATGCATATATATATATATATATATATAAAGTATGTATATGAATGTAAGTTGTTGCATATCAGAACTCTGTATAAACAATTCAGTACTAAATGTTCACCCTCTCTCTTATTTACAGATAGGTAAAATAAACAGTTAGGTCTAAGGGAAAGATGGTTCTGAAATAAACTGTAGCAAACTAAATGTAAATCAATAAATGAGATTGCTTTAATTTAATGTCTTACATGAGTCTGTTGTGGTTTCAGTAATAAAAATCTTTTTGTGATTTCTGGTGATAACTGTGTACAAATCACTCTAAAATGGACAAAAAAGAGAAATTCAGATTATATTTACTGGAGGATAATTAAAGACATTTTACATTGTAATGAATTACCTATGTATAGAAACAGATTTGATTTTGTGGCTGGAAAATAATCTTTGATTATTTATGAAATAAAATAAAACAAAACATAAAATAAAATATTATTATCAAAAATATGAATCAAGTAATTAATAAAATATACATACCTTAATGAATGAAAATAAAATAAATAAACAAATTTCAGAAAGAAAGAAAGTTTTAATTTATTATATGTGAAAATATTCTAAGTGTTCTGGATACAGTGTTTTTAAAACACCTACTTGCTGTCATACACTAAAGCACCACCAAGCACCACAGAATCCTGTCTGCAACTTCTCTGTAAAATGTGAGATGCATGAAGAAACACATTGCCATCATTCTGAAAGTATACAGTTACTTAAATGACAGCTGTTATCACAGATAAAGTATTATACAGTAATTATTTATGAACTTCATCTAATAGGCATTATTATTGCATTTTTCTTCACAAAATAACATTACAAAACTGGAATAAACATTAGTTTTCAAACATTTAATCAGCTTATTCTTTTTTTTTTATTATATATTTGCAATACTTCATTATTAGCAAAGATTTGAGCTTAATAATAAACTAATAATCTGAAACTATACAAAATGTTTTTAAAATTGTATTGAAGGTATAAGTTTAACAACAAATTTTTGAGGAAACCTTCCTATGAATATTTATTGTAATGACTGTCCACAAGGCTAAGAATAATACAGCTAGCATTTGAAGGTTAAAAAGCAACCAAGCTTACTTTATCTAACTTAACTGTAGGAAGAACTTGAAATGCCTGGGATAAGTTATCACTGTAACACTGACAAAAAGGCAGATAGATATTCCATATCTTTGACAACTCTTGTAGAAACATCTGCTTTTTGTAGCGCTGGAAAGATGGGGGAAATGAAATTACAACTGTAATAAGTTAGATAAATATGACAAAATTGTTAAAATCATGATTTTTAAAAAAGTCATATTTTAAAATCTGATAATTAAGAAACATATATCATGAAATTGTTTCAGGCAATTCTTAACAAAAATCCAAGAACACATATTATATGGCTACATGTATTATATGAGGTAAATTGACCAAAAAGTAATAAAGAGTGTTTTAGAGCTGTTGATTTAGGATATACATACATGCATGCATGCACACACACTGACACATGTTCACAAGCTTGATAAGATTCCTGATATCTATACAAACATAATTTCAAACTTTATATAAATGTAAAACATCCAAAAATTATGGTTTAATGATTAATTATTACTGACATTACTGTTTTCATTAACAGTTCAATCAATCAATATTTGCTAGTGATCAGCAGTTTAAGAAAACGGTTAATTAAATGTGATAATAAATGTTGTTGTCTGTGTGAAAATAATTAATTTATAACTGGATAGATAACATAAGTAAAACTGTGGCAGATATGTAAATTACATAACAAGGAAGTACTACTATTAGTTATCAATACTGTTATCACTGATGTAGTTATTAGTGTATTTAAAACAAGCATCATGAACAAGTCACGATGTAAGACAACATAATCAATCAAGCAAATAATGTCATGCATGTATATGGGAATATTGGCAAAAGTGATACATCATTACAAATGTAAACACACACCAAAGGTCACATATAAAAAGTAGGAATGTGATGCACAAAAGTGTGATAAGCAATGCTTAAAATACCTAAAAACAATTTAACAGTTATAAGGTGTTTGTTATATATATTTTTAGTGCCATTTCATGGGAACTTTGCTTAGAAATAAAAAATACATTTTGTTTTGTTCTGCCTACATGAAAGAACATAAATAACTTAAGGGACAGTGTTTGAAATGGGAGAAATATCAGTGATCAAACCTACAAGAGACGATCTAGTACTGTTCAATTGATATATTATGTAGCTTAACAGAACAGCATACAAAAATAAACCAAAACTTTGTTCAGTCAAGATGATGTCACAGTAAAGCTGTAGCAATAACATAGCAATATTTACATAACTATCTGATGATGATATCATATAAGAATCAGTAAGAAAGTGTAGTTTAACTGGACAAAGAAGTTTGATACCTGTTTAATAGCTGACAATCCACCCTGGAAGAAAACAAAAGTATTCCATACAAACTCCAAGTGTGCAAGCAAAAACTTATCAGCCACAGAAAGACTGCCACCCAGGCCCTGTAAATAAGGAGTATGAGGCAGATTTTTATCAGTAAGAATCAAGCATTCGGTTAACAGCATGTAATTTCCACACAAATATAGAAATAAATAGCAATCACCATTTGGTTGAAAAGAATCAAATAAATTTAATGTTAACATATATTTTAAAATGAACTGTTTATATGAAACTGTTTATACGTACATCCACAGAGAGAGAGAGAGAGAGAGAGAGAGAGAGAGAGAGAGAGAGAGAGAGAGAGAGAGAGAGAGAGAGAGAGAGAGAGCTAAATGAATTATTAAAACAAATATTCAGTTACTGCTTTCTTAGATACAGATTAAATGAATAATCTATTTAGTATTTATATAACATATGAAGTATAACTATAATTATTTTATGATCTGAACTGGGAATTACTTACTATGCTATAGCAACCTGTTCTTTTCATTGCAAATTTTTCTGTTTGCAGTTTAATTATTTTTGGTGGAGATTTCGGCAGCATTTCTGTTAAGAAATCTGATATACCAATAATTTTTCCAACCAGAGCACACTGGCCATCACTGCTAACCTGTAAATTACAATCTTAATTATTATTATATGTAAATCCATTATATTACTTTTATAACTTTAATACAATTTAAAAAAAAAAAAACAACATACAAACAAAATGCAATCGTCATTTTTAAAAATAAATAAATAAATAATAATAAATGGATAATAATAATAATAATAAATTATAATAACAAAACAAAAAAAATGAAACTATAAAATAAACATTTCAGACATGTGATGTAATAAATAAAAAAAATTATTGTACGCACACAAATTTGGAAAGATTTATCCAGTAGCCTAGAGATCAAATAAAACAATTATGAATAAATAAATCTGACATACTAATTTGACCATATACTTGGGCTTGTTATTATATTTTATTATAATGACTGGCAGTCTTCCTGTTTACACGCACAGACACAAAACAACCGATCGTACATTTTGAAGTAAACAAATATATTGCAATTTTTAAATTAAACCATCATATTATACTTTTAATGTAAGAAAAAAAAAAAAAAGGGTTTTGTCAGACACTAAAAATGGTTAAATGGACAATAGAAGAACTTAATTGCTTACGTTATATGGACAGAAGTACAGAATAGCATCTTTCAAATCATCTTCTTCTCGTTTTAAAACAGTATGGTCAAAGATGAACATACTACAAAAAGATTTTAAAAAAATTGTTACATACATTTTCTTTATGTGTACTGGTTAGATGATAAATATTAACTAAATCAACGCCTAACAATCAATTTCTTAAATTCTAAACCTGAATTAGTTCAATTACTAATAGTAAGAGTGATAGTAATAGTAATACTAATAGTAATAATTATGAACATGTTCAACTTGGTGTCACTGTCAGTGTGTCACAGTGTGAGTGTCAGTTTTCCTGAAATATTTATTTAAAATAATAATGACACAAAAGAAACAGTATTATATGTTTGTGTAAGACTGTCACTAA
This sequence comes from Chrysomallon squamiferum, assembly GCA_012295275.1. NCBI lineage: Eukaryota > Metazoa > Mollusca > Gastropoda > Neomphalida > Peltospiridae > Chrysomallon > Chrysomallon squamiferum. The sequence goes on along the minus strand of CM022671.1, from coordinate 32,993,218 downwards.
AGAAAAAAGCAAAACAAACGTTAAACCAAACCTGCAGTTTTTCGCCATTTCCCTTTTATGTATTACGAACAAATCACATGACCGGAGAAACCAAAAGTAATATCATATTTCGACTGGTTCCTGTAGTTAATAGTAAGTAGACCGGTTCGGTTCGACCAAAATCTTTTCTATACCGTATGTGAAAAATAAATATTTAAATTAATTAATTAATTAATTAATAACATACCCTTCCGCAAGAAAAAAGTATTTAGAAAGTAGAATATTATATCATAACAGATTTTAAAAATATATATCTATCACCATAGTTAATAGTCCCTTTTTGACACCTACCGTTGTTCAGAAAGAACTGGAGGAAACTACAATAAACATAAAAGAAGAATGGCCGAGTATGCTGCATGTGATGCGCCAGTTCGCGAAACGAATGATGTGAATTTTCCGAAGGTAGAGCAGTCAAATTCAGATGAAGCTGACAGCAGTACGGAAAAAAGTATTCCCACCAGTAAACCGATATGTGTCATTGTTTTAGGAATGGCAGGTTCTGGAAAGACAACTTTTGTGCAGGTTTGTACTTTTTCTACTTTTGGCGATGTATATTCGTTATTATATAATTTCGATATTTATAATATTATATAATTAAAAATCTTTTGAGATAGTGTTAGAATCTGGACTAGAGTGTAGAAGAATAAATTTCATATTATATTCCAAATAATATTTTTTAAATATACCTTATTTTAAAAAATACATAGTACAATCGTGACAATGCACATAAGTGTTTTTTTATATCATATATGCCAAATTATATTTATTGTTTCATTTAGAGAATTACTGCACACTTACATGCAAGAAAGTTGCCACCATATGTGATTAACTTGGATCCAGCTGTACATGAAGTGCCATTTCCAGCCAATATTGGTAAATAAATTTCCAGTGTTATTTTTTTTTTTAATAATTATATAAATTTTTTTGATATTACTATTACCAGTATTAGTATATTAACAAATTGTATGAGAGGTAAATTGATTAATAGATACATACATATATACTGTAAATTATTATGGTTTAGTTCTTTTTGAATATTTGATTACACATTTTGTCTTGAGAGTAATTATATATATACAGCTGTGATTACAGTTTGTTTGAATACAACATTCTGTCATTTATTCTGTCACACTGTGTGTTTATATAAATGAGATTATAATGGAAATTCATACTATAAAATCTTAATTTTTCATTTCATAATTTCTGTGTTGGAATATTTAATGTCTTAGCCATGTTTGAAACAAATGATTTTGAAATTCTAACTGACATGTTGCTAAACAGTTAAACTATTATTTTCATTTTTCAGATATTCGAGATACTGTTAACTATAAAGAGGTTATGAAACAGTATCCTTTCAGAGCATACACAAATGAGCTACACATGGTTTAGTCTTCATAATATAATAATCATGACTTAAATAACTTCTGCTGTGCCTATAAAGCTCTATATATCATATTTATATAACATCTGACAGTAATTCAATGATGTATCCTATCACAAAATTGTTCTACACATGGCAAAATGGAAATAATTCAGTGATTCCAAACAGGACACAGCACTATTCATTTCAATTTTTTTTTTTTTAAGTTAAAAGCGGTGACCCCTTTCATTTTTAATTTGGTTCCTACATATCTCCACAAGATACATTATAAGAGTTGATTATGCATACACAAAAAACATGGCTATAACATTTTTCACTTAACTAACATCTAGTTATTCTTTGGGTCCAAATGGAGGAATTGTCACATCCCTAAATCTGTTTGCAACTCGATTTGATCAGGTGAGTGTGAAAAAAAAATTGTAAATGTTCTTTCATTATGAAAATGAAGTTAGTTATTTTTTATATATTTTAATAAAAATACACCAGTCCAAAAAAAAAAAGAAACAAGGAAACAAACTTCAGGAAAAAAGGAACAGTACATGGCCACACAACACTAACTGGAGTACAGGAAATAGCCTTTTGATGCACTGATGAGGTTCATGCCTGAGGCCTGCATTTAATCTACTGAACTTCATCCCTTAAAGCTTTAAGTTAGAAATAGAAAATTGGAGCAGCTAAGATCTTGTTAAACATCAGTTCCATAATCTGTTACATATCAAATGACTACTCTTTAATCCACTATAATAAATGAAAAAAAGTCTGGAATAAAAACTCAAGTTCATGAAGTTCATTAATATGACAAATTAGTTGTATCTTGATTTAAAAGTGTGTTGTTTTTATTGCTTTTATTTTTATTTTTATTTCTTAAACAGGTGATTGAGTTTATTGATAAGAGATTGAAGCAGGCAAGGTAAGTCAATTATTTATTTTAACTGGGAAAAAGTCACCTCATTTTCAAACAGCTATTGTTATTGCTTTAAAATTATTCCTTAAACATATTTAAAAAAAAACTAAAATTTTGATCAAAATACAATAGATAAAGGATGAAAAATAACAGTGTTTAGTAGGAATATGAAAACTTTTTTAAAATTTTATTACTAATCTTTTTTAGGCTGTGAAACTCACATCTATGAAGTGTATTTAATTTGTGCAAGTTGTTTATGTATTTATTGTTTTTTAAATTTCATTTATCAGACATGTAATAATAGACACTCCAGGACAAATAGAAGTGTTCACTTGGTCAGCGTCAGGCAGCATTATCACTGAAACATTAGTAAGTATCTTTTTAAATGTGCAATATGGCTGTCATTGTATTATTTTGTCAAATATGGATGCTGGTTACAAAAATAACCAACCATATTATAAAATAATAATAACAGGAAAAAATTGGGAATCTTGATATGACATGGTATAACAGTGTTATTTTCATTCATTTTCGTTTTAAATGTTTTTCTATATTATTATTACTATTATTATTATTACTTTTATTATTATTATTTTTGTTGTTGTTGTTGTTGTTGTTGTTGTTATTGTTATTTTTCTTCAGGCTTCTATGTTCCCGACAGTGATTGTGTATGTAATGGATACCTCTCGAAGTGTGAACCCTGTTACATTTATGTCTAACATGACATATGCTTGCAGCATCTTGTACAAAACAAAACTTCCTTTTATAATAGCAATGAATAAGGTAATCCTACAGCATGTTTTTAAAAATATAGTTTAACAGTATTTAAAAATGATAATACTTTTGTTAGTTAATAGTTGCCTCATTTGAGATTTTAATTGAAAAGAAAATATTAAATGACAAAATATATATTATATAATTTATTGTTTTGTTTCAAGCAAAAGATAAATCTTGATCATATGGTTCCTTGTTATTTCTAGAAGTAAAGAATGATTTCTAATGCAAGGCTGACTGCTGTTTCTTACTCTGCTGAATATCAAATTTTGACAGGAGTAATACAAATAGTGGATTAACCAGTGATCACAGAGCTTGAATAAATGTTCCATGTTCAGAAAGCCCATATTGGCCATATCCATAAAATATCAGTTTTTCTTAAATTATTTCATCCGTTGATTTCTGATTTGTGTTATTTCAGATTGATATTGTAAGTAATAGTTTCGCTGTAGAATGGATGACTGATTTTGAATCTTTCCAAGATGCTTTGGAACAGGAGACATCATATGTGTCTAATCTGACAAGATCTATGAGTTTAGTCTTGGATGAATTTTATGAAAATATCAAGGTAAACTTGTTTTGTTTCAACAGTTTAGGTTAAATGTGAAAGATCATCTTTTCATGGTACAAAAAACAAACAAAAAATTACAATAATTTGAAAAAAAATTAGAAACTGAAAAAGACCACATACACAATGCATGCATAATTTTTACAAATTTTAATCATCTTTTCATATATATATTATTTTTTAAAATGATAGAAATAAATTTCCAAATGGAAAAAAAAAAAAATTAGATTTAATTGAAGGAATATATAATATATAACAATCTAAAATGAGGAAAGCCAAAAATCAAATGATATTGGATATTCTTTAAGAGATACTGAATAAAAACAATATTTTTTCTCAACTTTCCGAACTAAAATACAAGTTTTTTTGCTTATTTAGATCTGTTTACATCAGTTTTTTTTGTTTATTTAGATCTGTTTTTGTTTTTTTGCTTATCTGTTTACATCACATATACCACCATGTACATGTGCACACACACAAAATTTACATAAAAAATACAGTAATTATTTTTAATGACCGTTTCCTCTAGTCTGTGGGAGTGTCGGCTGTTACAGGAGAGGGTATGAAGGAATTCTTTGAGAAAATTGATGAAGCAGCATTGGAATATGAAAGGTAAAGCACCAGTGATTTACCTCCCTTCATTTCGTTAGTTATCACCACAGTGTATAATCTCCCTTTAGTGGTACTGTGTTTGTCCATGTATAACCTCCATTTATCAAATTAGTACCACACTTATCAGCATATAAACTCCCTTTGTGCAGTACATATTTATATTTATTACCTCTACATGTTAATTTTATCATAGTCATATGAAATTAATGACTAATATTACTTGTATGTTGTTCCTATTGTCAAATAAGATGTGATCATTAGTCACATTTTCAGTCATTTATGGCCTTTGTGGAATAACTTATCATTCATTGCTTGTTTATTATTCCCCTTTTTTCTAATTAATTTATATATGTTTTTTAATACTGCTATTTCTCTACTTTCTGGTAATTTTCATTTTCAGTGAATACAAACCACATTATGAAAAGTTAAAGAAGGAAAAAGAAGAAGAACATGAACAGCAGAAGAAAGATCAGATGGAGAGAGTGAAGGCAGACATTGCTGGTGGGAACACTGCTAGTGTTAAAGGTGAGAAGAAATTCAGTTAGAGCACAGATGAACTTAATATATGAAGTCTGTTGTGATCACCCATAAACATAGCTATGTTTTTTAAACAGCTGTGTTTTAAATGTTTCTTTGTTAATTTCTGTCGTATTTATTTCTACATCAGACATTTTCTGAATTTGTTCAAGAAGGGTTCAATGTTTGATGTTTATGATTTGAATTATGTTACAATCATTCCCGTTTTTTTTTTTTTTTTTAATATATATTCAGATGTATATGCGTTTCAAAATGGTCCGTCTTTTAAACATATTAATTATGAATCACATAACTAAAGCACAAAGACAGATGAAGTTGTAGATTATTTGAAATATATCAAAAACATAAACTGTTTCTGCCATGCAAGTTGTTACTGTTTTCACTTTGTTTTTTTTCAGATGAACTGTTACAGATGAGGCCAGCAGGGATTGTGGTTATGCCAGGGCAGGAAGAAGAGGACTCTGATGATGAATTTGTTGGAACAGCAGGACCAGAAATGGGTTAGTTTGTTATTCAGCATTTAGAGAGATATTAAAATATAACTTTATTGGTGTACTTAATGTTGTTTCTAGACAGGTGTATGGGTTAACTCATGTAAATCATAAATAATTTTAGATTACAAAATTAATATAAGACTTTTAAATTTTATGTAGTCTTTAGTTGAAATGAATAAAAATATGTTTTTAGTCATTGCCAAATAAATCACATTTTCTTAAGTCATATTTTTTTTTTTTTTTTTGATTTCATATTTTCTGTTCACATTTCAACAGCAACATTCATGGCTGAATCTTGATTGATTTCTCCCTCTAATTTGGCTTTTTGTTTGATACCTGATTTTGTTTTGTTATTTTATTTAGATGAAGATGAGCTAAGGGAGGCAGCATCCTTCAAACAGTTCCTGGAAAACCAGAAGAAGAAGATGGTGGAGAGACAAACAAAACAGTCAGATAAAACTTGAAATATGTAACAGCTGAATAAAATTAAAACATTCCTGATACCAACTTAGAACAAACTGAAAACAACTAGTTGTATTTAAGTGGATGTTTAATGGGCATCATGCAGAAAGAAATTAAGTAGAAACAAATTTGAAAAAAACTGGATGTCTTGCAAACATTGGATATAAAAGCAAATGAAGGAAAATGGAAGAAATAACCACATGAAAACAGAGAAACACACACATCATAAGAGAAATATTCCATTTTCAAGAATTTTCATAATGTTGCATTTGTTAGTTATTATAAAACTCATCAGAGGTATTGGCAGTATATATTTCTTCAGCTCATTTGACTTTGTGTTATTTTCATAATCTGTTTTCCATCTGTGTAACCACTTCTGACTCACTTGTGTGCCAAAATAAAATCTAAAGACAGAATACTGTCACACCAACTGGAAAAAATAAAAAGATTGTTTTTGTTTTACAAAGTATACGTTTTAAAATAACACTAGTCTCCTTGTATAGTGACTAAAAATTAAGTTATTATGATCTTAAAATCAACAACCGAACATGCAAACGTGTTTTTGTACAAAAACATGCAGATTTTTTTTTTTTTCATTAAAAGACATTTAGTACCTTTATTAATATATCTATTTTAAGGTTGGTATTGAAAAATGTCTGCAGAAACATAATAAAAGAAGAAAAAAAAATTTGATGCATACATATCAGCAAATATTAATCTAAAGAAACTGAATTTTTATTTTGAATAAAGTTTGATTTTTAAAATTTGTTTTATTATCTTTTAATGCAATATTAGAATGGTTAATGAAATCCAAGGATTCCTTGATTTATATATTTCGTTTTAAACTAAAATATATATATTTATTATTATGTAATTTATTATGTGATTATTTGATATATAACATCAGTTCAAAATATGGAATAAATCTCTTCTTGCTTTTATGTTGCCCCTGACATTTGGAAAATATAGTTAATATTTCTAAACATGAATAAACTGAGTTTATTTGATTTGTGCAAAATCATGAAAATGTAAAGTTCAGTACCGGTGTCAGAGAATATTTGTTTCCCCTGAAATATTTGTCACCCTTACAAATATTTGTTTCCTCCCCTCTGTCATTATTTTCAGGTATAGCTATGTATTGTGTTTGTAGAATACAGTGTATGTCTATTGAAATTGACTAAACACAACTGCAGATAGATTCACAAAAGCACATTTAAAATTGTAGATAGGTGAAGAAATAACCGAGGGATATATTTGGGTACATGACCACTACTCCCATCTTGAAAATAGGAATATTCCCGTTTTTTAAATGAAGGTTAAAACATTCATCCCTAAATCCATTTATCATTAGTGATTTTTTTATTATCTATAATCCTGTTCTAGGCCTATGCATGCCCTTGCTTTGAAACATTGCATTGTGCCTCAGACTTTTTATTAAAGTGCTACACTAACACAGCCGCTGAACTTTTTTCTTCTAGATACCAGGAACCGAGTCACGTGTTTGAACCTGAAGTGTCAAAGTAAGTCCAATGACAAGACCTTTGATTTTGATATACATCTGATTATGATGAGGAGGATTAACAAGCTCCTGGCCTATGTGACTGAAGGAAAATACCCGGAGGATTCTCCTAAACTCGGTGCAATTCAGTACAAGATGGACTTCTACATTAATTCTACAGTCTGTCCATGATGCTGAGTTACCAGGACATTTTGCCTGTGAGAAAATGGCAGAGGTTAAGGAGCCATTTTTCATGCAAAGGCATGTTTGATGATTTTAATGTCTGTTGTGCTCATACGTAAAATGTCAACAATACAACAAGTTAGCCAAGACAACACCTAGAGGGTTACACCTCTTCATATATCTTTTGCTAATTTTTTTTTATTTTTTTTTTTTTTTACATATTGCTTGGAGCTCACATCTGCATTATCATAGACCTCAGCATCCTAAATTCAGGTGTTGATCCAGGAAATACAAGAGTGGATGTTAAGGTATCCTGAAGAACTGGTCAGGAACTGGTGGCAAATGTTGATCACCACAAAAACCAAGTTCTGCTGGGGGGGGGTGAATATGGTGAATTTTGGTGTATTTAGGAGACAAAAATATAAATTTCCCTGAATAGGTTTTGAGAATTATGCTTAACACAATCATAACACTTTGGCACTGTATTAATTTTCCTTCTGCAACCAGCTTATCTTTTTATTTCTCTAATTCTTATTTCCAGTTATCAAAACACTGAGGACAGAATACACTGGCACGAAAATATCGAGGAAAATTCATTTGAAAAAATGTATCGTTATCCAAGTTAGAAAATTTCACCCTAATTCTATGAATTCCCCCTAAGAATGGGGAATTAATATTCGCCAAATATTAGTTCCTCCATGCATGGGTTGGAACAAATATTCTTTTATACCGGATTCAAAAAAAGAAGAAAAAGAAATGAGTGGAGCATAAGCCATCGTGAATTTCAATATTTCGCTGACGAAATGGGTTTGTAAATATAGGTTAAACAAACACAAATAAATAAATTCTAAATAAAAATTAAATAAATCAATAAATCAATAAAGTAAAGTTAAGAAAATAATAATAATATAAAAAATCTAGTTTCCTGAGTGGAAGTAAAGCTAATTATAAATATTTTTATAATACTAACGAGTAATAGAATAATGACACCATCTTTATTACTAATATAAAACAGTTGATATTACCTAACTATAGATAGATATTACCTAATCATTTACTTTTATAATTTTTGAATTTAACGTACCTATTTAATTATTATTATTATTATTAACAACAATTTATCTAAAACTGATGAAAACGTCAGCAGAAAATGCCCGTTTCACTAAAACTATTTGCTGTTGACAATAAAACATTTGAATGATGAGAGGGTGACTTAAACATTTTTTATTTTTTTATTTTAATTTTTTTATTTTTTTAATATGAAATTAAATAATATAATTTATTTCTTAATTAACTATAAAACATTTACATAAGATCATTGATATAACGAAAACAGCAGCAAACATTTTATAAAAAATCTTTGTACAATGTTTGTTTAATTCGAGCTACACTTGTATTTTTGTTTACTGAAAATCAGGTTGTGTCCAAGTTTGACGTAGTAGGTCGGCGATAGTCCATGCTCTTCGCCTTTGACAATGGTGCGTTCTCTCTGTTTCGTTTTTCATTCTGGTGTCCTTTCAATCGCTGTGAATAGACATTTAAATTGTTCTTCAAACCGTTTCCGCGGAACTGCTGCGTATGATCATCAAAATCGATACCGTTGGGCCTTCCTTCTTCAGGATATTCCCATTTTGTTGCAATTTCGCCTTTTCCTTCCTGGCTTAGCGACAGTCTTTGCCGCAGCATGGCAACCTCTTCGTTCAGAACTTCCACCTCGGCCGTCAGTTTGGTGATCTCGGAATCCTTCCAAGCCAGCTTCTTGTTCAGATGTTCTACTTCCACCCGGACCGTTGCCAGGATGTTGTTGACGTACCTGTTATCGATTGTTACGTCGTCAACGTAACTCTGATGTCTCGACGACTTACCAGACGTCGGCATCCCTTTCAGAGAACTCATCATTTTCTCAATTTCCTTCACTATGCGAATCTTCTGCTTTATCTCTCTTTCGACGTACGTTTTAACTGCGTCTGAGATATTTTCTTTATCGTCCCACTGACCATCTGGAAAAAGCAGATGGATGATTTCATTCCCCTCTTTCACTGTAACAGGAATCGTATTCATTTTGTCGTTGGCTTTTTCCAATAGTTTATTAAGGTTGCTTTCCAAGATGGAAATTTTTACATTTTCCGGATCGTTTTCATATGTTTCTAAATCATCTCCCAGAGCTCCCCTCATCATTTCGTTCATGCGTATGATATCTCTGTTGAATATGGAAAGCCTTTCTCGTAATCGTAATATCGTGTTGTGATTCGCTATATTGAAATTCGTCTGCTTTTCGAGATTGTGTTTGTTCTCATATCTGGTTTTATGAAGTTGTTTTTCAAGACCTTTAGCTTCTATAGTCATGTAGCGTAATGTACCATCTTGGGACTTAATTCTCTCTTGTAAATTTCGCACCTAAAACAGTAAATCAAATTTAGCAGTTGGCTTTCTACACGTTTTATAATAAAAACAATTATTAGTACTACTACTATTACTACTACTACCACCACCACCACCACCATTGCTACTACTGCTATTGCTAATTTTTACTACTACTACTATTACTACCACCATCACCTCTGCTACTACTACTGTTACTAACCTATTACTACTACTACAACCACCACCACCTCTGCTGCTACTACTGTTACTAATGTATTACCATTACTACTGCTACTACTACTACTACAACTGCTACCACTACTACTACCGCTATTACTATTACAACCACTACTGCAGTAGCTGGAAGAGCGGAAACAAAGGGCATGCCAAAGTAATGATATCAAGTCTTGTTGCTTTTGCCTCAAATTCCTCTACTGTTGCTGTTGCTACTACTACTATTACTACTACTACTACTACTATCACCACCACAACCACCAACATTACTACTACTTCTACAATGAAGAAGTATAATTATAGCTATAAAATAAACACTAGCAAACGAACAAACAAATAAAAGTTGAAAGTTAAACCTTTTTCTGTAAGTCCTCTATGGTAGCACGGAGTTGGCCTTCCTGTCGGATGTCTTCTGATTTTGCCTGTAAATTTTGCATTCTCTGGGCGGCGGCATTTATCCACGATGCTTGCAGACTCTTTGCACGAATCTGAAAGTCATGTTTGACGAAACATATATCGAGTGTCATGTCATCAGGCAACTGATTACGTACACAATAAACCACGTATTAAAGATTTTGTTATTTTATTCCTGGGTCGTGCAAAATCATTTTGTTATTATATTCTTTATTTACCCTGAATTTTCGTTCGATTCTAGAAGTTTTAGCGTGTGCGTGTTTCTTTTCATTAATTTTTCTGTTCTGATGTTTGTTCTATAAGCTCGGTTTTGCAGATATAAGAAAGCAGAGACATTACTTTCACTGTACTTAAAAAACACACACACACAAAAAAAAAACCCAATAACACAAAAAACAAAAAAAAACCAACAAACATAAAAAATATAAAAAACAACAACAACAGACCCTCCAAAAAAACAACTTCCAGACATAATAAAATATTACATTAAAAATGGAACTTAAATAATAAAGTACATAACTGAATAGTTAGATAGATGCTCGCTATAATTAAGAGGACAACTAAATAAAACAAACATGAAGAAAACGAAGAAAAAAGTTAAAAGAGAACAAACGAAGAATCCAGTTCAATCTAACAAAACCAAGTTATGAAATTTGCATGTTGCAACAAATAGAAACGAGCTAACATTATTCTGTTATGACATAAACATCTGTTCTACACACCTTAGATTCTAAATACTGCTGAAATCGCTTCTTAATGTCCGCTGGCAACCTGTCAAATATTTCCGGAAATTTGTTGAAAATATTCTCACAAAGACGACTGTCGTTTGTTTCTAGAAAAAGAAAATGATAACAATAATAAAAAAAAAAATTAAAATAAAAATAAAAATTAAAATTACATACTAAAAAGGGGAAAATTAATTTGGTAAAAAGTAAATAATAATTTTAAAAAAACTCATTTCACTCTGTCACATGTGTGTATGTGTGTGCGTGTGTGCGTGTATACATTATGTGTGTGTATGTATGTATATAAATACACACACGTCTCTTTTGAATATATTATTCTCTCATTTATTTTTTTAATAATATGAATTTTAATTTTTGTGATGACATAATAAATGATTGTCGTACCATCTTCCCAAAGTAAATCAGCCAGAAAGCAATGACCCGTCTCGAGCAGAATGTTTCTGAATTTCCTAAAGGCCGGAGATGACCTCAATTGCAGCGCAGTTAGCAGACGACTGTTTTTAGACATCCGAGTTTCCCCTTCCTGAAAATAATAATAATAATAATAATAATAATAATAATAATACAGAAACAATTTTCCTTGTTGCATCGTCACAGTGTAAAATGATGATGATAATAATAATAATAATAATAATAATAATAATAATAATAATGATGATGATGATGATGATGATGATGGTGATGGAAATAATACAATTTTCCTTGCAAGCGTCTTCATAATGGCTGTATTATATGTAAAATAATTTAAAATATTAATGATGATGATGATAATAATAATAATAAAAACAACAACAACATTTCCTTGTTGTACTTTTATATTGTTTGCACCAGGGGCTAAATTCTTTCCCACTGATATGAATTCAGTTGTTAATAAGGAAACTGAAACTTGGTTATTTACTTTACACCGCGTTTTTTCTAGAACAAAACTAGAACTATTATTCGAACTCTAATAATAATAATAATAATGATGATGATGATTATTATTATGATGATGATGATGATAATGATGATGATGATAATAATAGTAGTAATAATAATAATAATAATAACAATAATAACAATAACAGTAGTAGCATTATTTTTATTATTAGTAGTAGTAGTTTCCTTTTTGCACTTTATTAGTATAATTGTTTTGGGGTTTTTGGGGTTTTTTTCCCCTCATTTCAATCCAGTTCTGAGTAAGAAAACTGAAAATGGGATTTTATTTTGAAACTGACACTGGGTTTTTCCTAGAAAAAAAAAACAACTATTCTTGGAACGCAATCGGGAATTTCCAGTTACCGAATAAGAGATATAAAAGAAGATTTCAGCGTGTGTGAACACATTTGGTACTGACATCCACACTGCCGGTAGACCAAAAAAATGCCTGAAAGAAACAATTTGAACGATTTCAGAATGGCAGTTGAAAAGGCCGAATCGATGATTCGAGAAGATCTTGACGTATTTGCCAGTTTTTCCTACAAGTATACGTTCTGATATCGAAACCTGTATTTGTGACGACAACAAAAACAACAGGTGCCGCATTAATCGTCCTTCGGAGCTAGCTGAAACTTACAGAAGAACTGGACGGAGTAATTGCAGCAGCACAGTACTTTGTCGTGATTTGAACAGTACGAACACGTCATCTGAATGCTGTCGAGAAAGAACGTCTGCTGAGAATTTGTTTACAGAAGATCGGCTTGAAAAAGAAGTAGATGTATACGGACGGTCGGGCGAATATCGTATTATGGCCGAAATGCCGAGCGAAGGATTCCTGATGCAGGATGCGAAGTTCATAAGAAACATCAATGAACAGTAGAAAGTGAACACGAATGTGTAAAGCATTTTTATTTATTTATTTGTTTATTTACTTATGAATTTTGTAAAAATATTCAGATTCTGTGACTGAGGAAAATGTATCTTGTCAATAGAATTATTTCTTCTTTTGTTTTTCTTATGTGAGAGGTATGTTTTAACACATAAGTTATATTATAACAATGCATTATAGTTTCAGTAATTTATTACTTAGTATTAAATATGTCTTAATACTTCCCATTATAGTGCATGATCAGTAATGTATATATTAATAATTTGATTTCTGTACCATAAAATAAGTGTTCGAAATGTTTATAAAAAATGTTAAAAAAAAAATTTAAAAAAAAAAGGAAACAAAAATAATAAACGGAAAGTATTTCACCATTTCTGTGTAATGACAAAACTGGACTATGGGAAATTTATTGTGCTTTACGAGATAACATGACCAGAAATTTCCAGTTTCTGTTTCGGACACATTTCTCCGTATTCTATTTTTAGACTATACTATTGGGGTTTTCCAGATGACCCAAATAGATCGGTTGTGCAATCCTGAAACGTATAATATACGTTATATTAAACACAAAGCATTCATGAACTGTGTATTACGAACACCAGATAATTATTAGTAAACTCTGCAATGAAACGTCAGCAGCGTTCTTCTGAGGAAAACAAATCCGATCGGAAAGATTTAAATTCTCAACGAAAGGACGTCAAAAGACGCCGTTTTTATAGAAACAGTCTAAAACAGTTTAAAATGGCCATTGGGACAGCAGAAAACACGATCGTGGATGATTTGGAAGTGTTTGCCAGTCTTCCTGTAAATATTCTAACAGATATAGAAAACTCGGTGACAAGATCAATAGCAATGCATTTTGAGGATTATAACGTTTCTCACTGCAGTCGAGACAAACATACTGAAACACATTTAACCTGTTTGATGACTGACACTCGTGAAATGAACGTTTTATCTACGTGCTCGACAAGGACACATTATATCAACAACTTGGAAACGAAATGTCTACAAAAACCAGAGAACGAACGTGGTTCGTCTTTTCTTGGAATCACGGAAGAATCTCGTCATTTGAGTGAAAAACCAGAGGCAGTGGTTATGGAAAAGTATACAAGACATTGAAAAATGGTGATAAAATTAACTGTTTCACGTCACGACTGAGAAAGACTGCGGATGCACTTACGTCAAAGACTCAGCTTTGCGGTACCTGACAATAATTAGAACACGCAGACGTTAATGTGTTGCAAACATAAACATAAACATAAAGAGACTGTACACTGGTGTTAAATGGCTGGATTTATTATTAACAAATATAAACTTTCTGAGTTAAGGCATTTATTATGAACTATGACCAGTTCTGGTAAAATATGATAAAGCGACACATTCCTGCATCGGAAATTAACCAGGTATAACTGGCAGTGCAAAAGTCTAGTGAAAAGACTTAAGACTAGAATTGCTTTCCCAGGACAAATGTACTTTAACATTCAGTGGATCGTTGTAAAAAGTATGTTTACTTTTGCATAAAAACTTTTAAATGTTAATATTTTCTAATACACGTATTATATACTGTATTTATATTGTGAACAGAAATGTACATTCCACTAGATTATTGTATTATTATTATTACTACTGCTGATGTATCTTAATCATATTATCCTAAGGATGAATAAAACAATTAAATTATTTTTTGTTTTACATTGTAAAATAATAAAACAATAAAAAGAATAAAATAAATAAATAAATTTAAAACACAAAAAAATAAAAAAAATAAAAAAAACCAAAACAAGAAATCACACAAAATAACAACAAAAATAATAATTGGTTAATTGAACAATAGGAGATCGAGAATCTCTCTCTTTGTCTTAATTTTTTTTTAAATAATCATTAGTTATTAACATTTCTTCTTCTTTTTCTTCTTCTTCTTGTTCTTCTTCTTCTTCTTCTTCTTCTTCTATCCACAAATATAAAATCACTTATAACAATTTTGAACTAGTTTAATAAATCAGCGAGCGTGATGGACATTATCAGTATCGGTCAAGAGTTTTAATAGTGTCCATTGCACTGAGCGTTTGACCAGTGACAGCAAAGACAAACAGTTTGTTGTGTACGAAAACGAGGTATCTTAGATAAAACAATCTAGAGTAATCACACATTGTAAACTTTACTTCAGTGTTTGTTCTTGTGGTACTTGACAGATAATCAGAGGTTGACGTTAAACTAACGTGCTGACATTTTGAAATTCATTATCTTGTTTTCTTAAACCTTATGAACATTTTCCAAAAAAAAAAAAAAAAAAAAAGAAACCAAACCACCCCGAAAAATAGGAATATTATAAAAATTAAAAAAACAGCAAAAAAAAAAAAAAAAAAAAAAAAAAAAAAACAACAACAACAACATAAATAATAATAATAATAACAACACCCTCCTCGCAAAACAACAACAGCAACAACAACAAATATAAAACAAAATCAACCCATATAAAATGAATAATTTTGGACAAGTGCTGTAATCATAATTTGCAAATCCTGTGTATGACAACGTTATAAATATATATTTAACTTTGAGGTCAGGATAACTCTTTATAGAAAGTTTATACAAAAAATCAAAAACAATAAACGAAAACTTCACAAAACTATGAAATTGGATATATAATATTATTCACACAAGTTGTTATTATTATTATTATTATTATTATTATTATTATTATTATTATTATTATTATTATTTAATTTTATTTTTCGGTGGGAGGAGGCAACAACAAAAATGAAAAAAATGAAAAGAAAAAGAAAAGCAACCCCTCCCAAAGCAAACACACAAACCGCCGGCTCTCCTTATTTTCACGTTTAGCAGTAAAACATACTGGCTGTGAGTGAGTGAAACTAATTAATGTCCTGATCAGAGCAAGCCGTTATGAAGCACGTCTGCGACAGACACGCCCCCTGGTTTTGTCAGAGAACGTGACTAACACAGAAACATATAGGTTTATTTTTTTCTACGTTATTTCTTAGTACTTTCAGTTCAGTAAGGTGTCTCTGCACACTAGTAATATTACTCACTGCCATTACTCAATCAACAATTCAGGTGTCAGGGCTATTAACCAAACATTTCTTAACATTATAGAATTTCCTGACATGCATAATATTACTGCAAGTCGTGTCGATGAATAATATACTGAGCGAAAAAAAAAAAAAAAAAATCCCACAAAAAAGAAGGTTTTCGACAAGGTAAACATTTTTTAAGACATGCGCAGTATCAGTGGCAATTACCCCATTACTGTTTACACAGTTTTATAATAATGATAATTATTTACTTTTTTTTAAAATTACTATTTTTATTTTGTTGGTGGTTGCATGAGGAGGTAGGTAGGTACTCGATATGTTAATGAAGCTACTGATTAGACGTCAGTGTGATATTTGAAATAGCTGCTTGCGTGCGGGACAGGTAAGATAATACTAATTACATACGATTATTCAAAGTGTTTCGTCTACGTGCACTGACTGAACCACTACCACACGCACACCAGTGAAACCAGGATGCATTTAACAGTATATCATGAAATTTAAACATGTAACTACCATATACATTTATTCAGTGTGGGGGGAAAAAAAAAAAAAAAAAATCTAAAAATAAAAAAAAATCTAAAAATAAAAAAAAATAAAATAAAATAAAAAATAAAAGGAAAAAAATTAAAAACTTAAATATGTATATAAACAGTGTAGACAGAAACACCTAAAAGAAAACGAAAACCCTCTCCAAATAATCAACAAAACATCCAAAATCTACAACATGTTTATACGAAAAAGATTTGCAAACTCTGTTAAACATATATACTCATACATACATTTAAACATACATACCCGTACACATATACATACACATGCATACACACATACATATACACAGAAATTTACATAATAAATATATATACATATACACACACATACATATGAATTTACACACATATGAATATCAGTTTACATTAACAGCCATACTGTGATTTTCGTAAGCCGCACGATCACCCTGGTGTGAAAGATCGATTGTGACGATGTTTACTAATGAGAGCACGTAGAGATTCTGTTCCACTGAACGAAATAAAGCACCGGTTTAGAAGAAGAAAATCGTTCAGGGTAGCGTCTCTGAATATAAAGTACCAAATCATAACCAAGGCATTATGCTTTATGGTTAGCAATATTTACAATATTACCTTTATTTCTCTGTTATTTGACCATAAATCGCAAGTTGATGGAAGAAGAAGAAGAAGAAAAAAAAAAAAGAAACGAAAACAAAACAAAAAAACACAAAAAAGAAACAATGCTTTACTCTTGATTGTTTATAGCATGTGTGTGTGTGTGTGTGTGTGTGTGTGTGTGTGTGTGTGTGTGTCTGAACTAAATTGTTCTGGACACTTGAAACACTGGTTTTGGAAAAGTAACAATGTTTCTCGTTATGTGATCATTTTCTATTCAGTGCTTGATTAACAGATCTTTGTTAAGTCCTGAGACACTGATATATAAAATGAAAAAAAAAAAAAAAAAAAAAAATATTACTCAAAAATTAATTAAAGAAAAAAAATAACAATAGATGATTATATCTATAGTTTCCTCATGATAATAATGATGATAATTCTGGCATACATACATATACATTCATACATATCCATACACATACACACATACATACTTATGCACACACATACACATAGACTTAAATTTACATGATCAGCAACAAAATAACAAAAATGACGGCATCGACGACGATAATAATAATAATAATAAGAAGAAGAAGAACAACAACAACAACAACAAGAAAACATGAAACAAGATTATGTTGGTGAAATATAACAATTCTAATATAAAACGAAACAGCATAATTATTTTGCTTAATATTTAGTCTGAATCGCCGCATTTCATTTAATTATATTTTCAGAAAACAGCATTCATTAAATAATCGCTGCCAATTACTGCTGGTCAGGATACATTTCTGGAATGGCATCAGTCCAGTAATTCCTCACCAAGTTTTTACCTCGGGACATTATACTGTGACACATTCACCAACATCGATCTTTTCCGCCTGTTTTACAAAGAGAACAATACTTGTTTTCTCCTGGGGAACAAATTTATCAATGACCTACAATATTTTACTGTTTTTCTTTTAAATAAGCCTCCGAATAACCGGAAATTGCGTAAAACATCAGAAGACCAATTTGCGTATAAACTGAACGAGGTTAAAATGATGAATGGGATCTTTTGAAATAATCACAGTTAATTGTTCTTTTATACCACGTGTATTTATTTATCATATAAAAGGCTTGATGCCTAGTGTACAGTTATAATTTTGAGTTAAAAATGATTCGGAATAAATCCAAGATATTTACTTGTACATAACCCATAACCTCATTCCTATAACATTCATTAATTATTAATGTTATGCACCTCTTACTTTGGCAAGCATCAACGTAATAAAGTCAGATACATAATACATACATACACGTATACATGCGTACATACATAAATACATAATTCTGCAAACATACATATAATATACGTAGAGAAACAAACACATAAATATATAAAAATATACGTAGATACATACATATACAACATACATCTATCATATACAGATAAACATACATACCTTAACATCTCTAAGCATTGCTTGCGGAAGAACTTTTTCTTTGAAGAGCAGGTTAAAAAACTCCTCTGAAGGAATGATATTGTTCACTAACAACTGTCTGTTCCTTTCCAAAATGAGCCTGTACTTTTGATCCATCTTGCTACGTTAAATCATGTTTACGGCACATTCTGTATAGCATCCAGAAACACTGTTGTAACTGTCAGAACATTGTGGCATACAGTAATATACACAGCTGAATCGTTCGAGAAATTAGTTGCTTACAGAAATATATATTCCTTACAAATTGGTGCAATAATTGTTTATCTGTCGCTGTAGCTTGAAACTTTAGAGAACATATTCCATTCCTGTAAAACACAGTATTTGAATCATCAAAAAATATTTAGTAACTGTACACAGTATATATATATATATATATATATATTTAATTAATTTTTGTTTTTTGTTTTTGTTCTTAGAGTCAATAAAAGTTAAGACAAAGTCGAAAGAAAATTTGACAGTTTGTGTGCAAGGTTAACGAGAAGTTTTAGCAGAATGGCACGCAGAACAAAAATGACTCGTCGGTTTCTCTCGTGATCCGATCACCCAATAAACTTATCGTCTAACTTAATTTCCTCCGCCACCGTCGCGAATACAGCAATCTCAAGTGGAAGCCACAGCAGCTGTACGAAGGCAAAACACTTGTAAAATTAACAAGAGACCATATTATTATCTGGATTAACCAAGATTACGAGATCACGCAGGCTGCCAGAACTTTTCAACCGGCCGTATCAAAAGCTGGTGACAGGAGGGCTTCGCTTAAGCTCTACGTTTTCCATAATAGTCCGCCGCTGCATGTTGTAATATTTACATTTAAAAAACAACTCGCTATTGGTTTCACCTTGTATATATATGCATGCAGTACCAAGCACCTATTTACCTATCATAAAGCATGTTAACTGTGGCTAATCATTTTACGATGTACCGAGCTGGGATATGCAGATCAAAAGGCAAAGGAAATTAGAAATTTGGTTCTGGAACCATGCGGATTTCTTTTTTTCTTTCTTTTAATTTTTTTAATTTTTTTATAACAGTAGTGATTACCTAGTAATAATGTAGTAAAGTATAATCTGTATTAGTCGAAATAGCAGTAGTAGAAGCAACAGCAGCAACAGTAGTAGTTTAGTAGTAATAGTACTAGCAGCATAATAATGTTACCAAAAGATATAATTATGAAGCGTATGTTAAACATGAATGATTCAGTCACTGATTTTATTGTTATTAATTAATCAACCAGGTATGTTTAATGGGATTTTTACCGTGTTTGTGGATGTCAGAAATGTCAGAAAAAATCGCTTTTAATGTTACATAGATGTCAGAGTAATTTTGTTTGTATGGGATGCAAGAAAGAACACACACACACACATTCACACACACACACACACACACACACACACACACACACACACACACACACAAAAAATACAAATTCAGTTCTGAGTATGTTTACGTACATAATAAGAGTGGACAATTATTGTGTAGTATCAGTCAACGTGTCAAATTTTATAGTTAAGAACTGTAGTTTGAATCGGATAAAGGAACATAATTAATCGGTTATCGTGGGTATGGGTATTTTATTTTACAAGGGATTTATATTAACACATATATAAAAAAAAAAGTTGATTCTCCTGACTGAATTATTACATATTACTGAATATATTTTTAACGTATGAATTTCCTGACATATGCATGTATGAATATGAATGTAAGTGTGTGTGTGTGTGTGTGTGTGTGTGTGTGTGTGTGTGTGTGTGCAGGTGTGCTTGGAATAGTTTGGTTGACAGGCATATTTGGAGGTAGTTATGTAGGTTCTAATAAATACAGTACAACAGATTTACGTGAAATAATGATAAATGTTCTTGTTTTCTTGTTTGTTAATGGCTAACCTAATTTATATGTTTATGAATATAGGGTTGAGACAAATGACGTATAATTTTATATAAAGAGCTGAATATGTTATTGATTGGTAGAACTCATATAAGTATAATTTAGCTAATTATTTCCAAAAATATAGTTTAAAAAACTGACATTTTCACCTAGGTACCAATTCAATAGCCGACATTCTGACTACTGATATTTTGACACAATGTCCTTGAACCGTTTTATATATATATACTACGTGATAATATATATCTCTAATTGAGCATAATCCGAATTTCTAATCTAAATGAATACTTTCACGTTATCTTCCTGGAGTCGATCCAGCGTCCTGTAGACCACTCTAGGCTTCATTTCTTAATTAATATTTTAATCTGCAAAGAAACGATCCTGCGGGGTTTACTATTTCAGCGAAATCCCTCACCATTACGTTGATTTTTCTGTTTGTTAGCTAAAGACAGTTACATGTGACAGACTGCTAACTTAAGCCGTCTTTCTGTCAGTTCGTCTTAGCTTACACGTATTATGCGTGTATTTTCAGACACCCAAAGGTAAAAAGAAACAGAGTAGTGATTATGAATGGCTGAATTCCCACGCCGTATGTTACACGTATGGTACACACGAATAGGTGTGATAGTTTTAGTTTCTTCAGTTTGACATTTGAGTGGCAGGTGGCACATATTACTTTAGTGTAAAACATCACACAGTCGACACCAGAGGAGGAACCAGAACTGATAAAAAAAAAAAAAAAAAAAAACGTGGGGCTGCCGTATTTAATGTGTTTTCAAATTTTCAAGACGAAATAAATTTCATTTATAATTATGAAAGAAGAAAAGAAGAAGAAGGAAATAAATAAAAAGAGAAGCAAACACAATATTTATCGCAGTTAACAGGGGTGGGTCGCGCGCCTCCTGCTTCCCTCACGTAACCGCATATTTACAGATACTTATTTTGAACTGATTAACCGCGAATACAAGTACTGTTATACAAGACTTAGCAAATCTTGTTGTGTAATTAACACTTGGTTAGGATTATGCAATGAGTATAATATCCGTGTGTGTAGTTAAAAAACACGAGGGTCGAATGTAGAAGATCGTGAACACTGAAGAAATCAAAGATTTGCCGATATCAGGCATGCTTGAATTATTCTCTCTTAAATAACACAGTACATAAAGACACCCACCCACCCACACACACACACACACACACATATATACCTTGACTTTAATTTTTTTTAACGTGTTGTTTTATTTATTTTTTTTTTTTAAAGAAAAATGTATTTATAAATGACAAATATTGTATAAAAAAAAAAAAAAAAAAAAAAGAAGAGAATGTAAAGAAATAAATTGGTTTTGTAAAGTGTATTTTTCTTGGAGATCAGACAAATTATTTTAACGCCTTTGGCTGGAATTACAGCCTTTATCGACTCCTTCAGCTTCTGTATGAATTCAAGCCTTAATTCAATAGATATCCGCTTCTTTTTCTCAGCACTGCCTTTGCACTCACTTTCTTAGGATCTATGGCTAAAAAAATAAATTTGGCAAAATACTGCGCAAAACGCAAGCATAACACGACTGAGATGTTTCTGCGGCGAGGTAACCACACGAAGTAAACGACTGACATGCGGAATGCTGGTCGGATGTTATGTTGGTCGTTGCGCCAACTAGCGACAGTGTATCTGAAGCTCGCTCGTAACTCGGGTTTTGACTTGCAACTAAAAGCAAAAAATCGACCGGGCGACTACTCGTTGGTAAAACACGAAAAACTCGAAAGTTGGGGAACTCGTAATTCGAGGTACACTGTATGTATGTGTGTGTGTGTGTGTGTGTGTGTGTGTGTGTGTCTATATATATATATACACATTCATACATACATACATACACACACATACAATCATGAATTTCATTTACACACATACAAATACGTACGTCCCATACATACATATATATTGCATACACCCACACAAACACACACACTCACATACACACATACATATACACCCACACACATAAATATACACAACGTTATATATATATATATATTTAACTTTAAGGTCAGAATAACTCTTTATAGACATTTTATACAAAAAAAACAAACAATAAACGAACACTTCACAAAACCATGAAATAGGATATATAATATTATTCACACAAGTTATTATTATTATTATTATTATTATTATTATTATTATTATTATTATTATTATTATTATTATTTAATTACATACATATACACCCACACACATAAATATGACATATATTTAAATTCATCAGAAATTGTAGCCCTGCAATATCTTGTATTTTTAAAAGATGCATTAACAGAAGTCTGATTTCCTGAATTCAGGGCATGTGTGTTTAATTCTTAATGACATTCGTGCATATTTCAGGGCATCAATCAGATAGTTCGCTACTAAATTAAACTTGCCTAATTTCCGCCAATGGCTCTTTTACATATTAACTTAATGCTCAGATTAACTTTTATAGATTAATTTACTGGGCATTAACTTTATACGTATTAAGGTAAAAGCTGACATTAACTATGTATTGTGATGAAATGTCGACATTAATCATGCATGTTAATATAACGCGACATTAACTCTTCTATGTCAGTTTAACACTAAATAAATTTGTATGCAACATCAACTGAAAACTGGATAAACTTTTATGTATTTATTTGTAAATTATTAACTTTCTATTGAGTTAACTCCCATACTTTAACTTATTCCTTGTATTAACTGTCTGTAGTTATTAATCTTACAGATTAACGCATTGCAGACATTAATCTTTGTATGTTAACTTAATTCAGACATTAATTCTTAACTTTAAGCTGACATTGACATTAATTTAATGCAGACATTATCTCTTGCATATTAATTAAATGCAGACGTTAACTCTTGCATATTAATTAATTAACCTATGAATGTGCTATTGCTAAAGAAATATACACTGACTTCAGTAGATATAATCAGAGTATGATCAGTCAGCACATAGGTCGATTCACTGATTGGCTTCGATTGAAAAAGACAATTATATTTTTTTTTCACAAACTTATATATTCATTGCATAACAGAGATCCATTACTATGAACTAGAACATATTTATAATGTTTGCATGTTTTTCGTCTTTCTGTTATTACGTATAATTAAAACACACACACATTAAATTTCATAGATTCGACACTTAACAACAATTCTTTTTAAAATGTGTTGAGATGTTGTTAAACAAATATTTATCTATTCCTAGTCCATTAAACTAGTATCACGAGTTTTTATGTAAACACACTCGGCAAATGTTTATCTAAATTAGTGTACTCAGATATTTATTTCAGGTGTCAGTCCAGGCAATCACGTTGCCTGTGAAACAACATCTCATGACAGAATAAACCTTGCTTCATGTTTCTTAATCATTTACAACAAATTTAAACGATTTTAAAATTAAAGAAATACCAGTTGCAAAACAAAAATAATAAATAAATAAATAAATAAATAAATAAATAAATAAATAAATAATCATGACAATTATCAACAAAACTCTCTCTCTCTCTCTCTCTCCATAAAATAATAATGAACCAAAATTAATTATAATAAATAAATAAATAAAATAAAATAAACAAAAAGATAATAGCTATCCAACAGTGTCTAAAATATTTATAAACGTAAACTAACGTGATAACTTGGAGTCTCTGTATTAAAAAACGTCACTGAACCGGAGATACAAAGAAAAAACCCACGCAGCCTGACAGAAACAAACAGACACCGGCGATCAATATATTTACTTAAATCCAGACAAACACACTGACTAACATGAAAGGGATGTGTTGAATGTAAAACGAATATGTGAGTTAAAAAAAACCTATAAATAAATATAATGTTATATTTTAAATTAAAATTCAATATTTGTAAACGTCATGATAACAACACACCTACAAACATGCTTTTAGCCTAAGTATATACATATATATGTATGTATGTAATTATATATGTATGTATTAAGCTGCGCATGCGTAATATTTTACGCCAACAGATTCAGTATCAACAAAGATTTATAGTTCACACCGCGTTATGTAAATGAACATAATTTGGCGAGATCAACGAGATCAGGAAAAAAATAAAGTACACCTGTTTATTGGCTAAAAAGATCAATAAAAACAATATTTCTACCTCCGAAGGTCACTGATAAGTCAGTCCTTTGTAAGGCGTTAAATGACCAAAGGACATTTATGACAGTTTTACAGTTATTTATGCCATCTGAGCACGTAGCGTTTGGCCGAGTAAAAGGTATAAACATTTTGAAAATAAAAAGAAAACAAAAAACCATGTAGCCCGAGCGTGTGTGTGAAAATATTATTTGTGATGAAAACCTGTAAAATTATTTTTGTGAAACGTACTGGGCTGATTTTATAACACAATTAAACATATTGTGGTTGTTAAGTCTGAAATATATAAATCAGGTGCGCATATTCCTTTCAGTTGTTAACTATGCAGCCAGAATTCTTGTACACATACGTCTGAAGATTAAACTGATGGGTATATTTTTTCAATTAACATTAACATAAAGGTAAAAAAAATAAAAATATTAATAATAATAATAATAAAAATTCTTAAGGGCCATCAACAAAGTATGTACAAGCCATGGAAGAGAGTGGGTGTTCGGGGTATCACATAGCTTCTGTGTATTAGGGTGAAACCGAAACATGTTTCAGTGTTAAATTTTATATCCCTATTAAACAAAGTTCATGTTTTTGTTGTCGTTTGTTGTTTTGTTGAAATAAATATAATTTGTTACGCATGAATACATTGAGAATAATGTCTTTTTTCACACGTTTTAAATACTTAGAAACTCAACTGCACCAGAAAATAAAAGATATACTTTTGTAAGCGATTTTTAGAGAGAGCAACTTCATCGATCCTTTATTTTTGTTTTTCTGGGTGGGGGGGGGGTAAATGAAAAATACGTACCTTGACATCTTTACGCATTTCTTCTGGAAAAACCTTCTGTTTTAAAAACAGGGCATAAAATGTTTCTGACAGAATGATATTGTTAATTAGTATGTCGCTGATGATTCTATTAACTTTTTATATTTGTCATTCATTTTTCTCCTTCCGGCATCTACTGATTTAAACAGACGTAACTGTGACGTCAAAATAGCGTAATACATTTGTTTTTACTTTGACACATGCTAATACAGTTTTGTCGCTATGGTTGTTCCATCTTCACATCTGCGAACCAGAGTTTACTGCTATAGAAACCAAGACAATTCCTTCCAAGTATACACATCTACATATATGTATATCTGTTCCATTTAAAAACAGCCTATACAGGTATCCCATTATTAACGCGATTAACTAATCAACCTATCGAAGTCACCGCGTACGTCGAAATCGAATTAATAAGATTTAATAATTAATGATAAAAATTATAACTGATCGAATACTGACTATATTTACTTATCGTGTAAGGAAAGTAAAATACAAAGTAGTAGTTTTAACCATGTTTAATATGCGTTTAAAGAAAAAAAAAGTTCAAGAGTAGTCTGAGTGGTTTTAGCTTTTTTCTCTCCCTAAATATTGCAGCAGCATAAAAACTGTTTCTTGAATTTGCAGCAAACAAACTTTACTCTTCGTAGACATCGTTATGGAGTACATTTTTAGAAAGCGCTGGTGGCTTGCATGAACAGATTGTTAAAATCAGTAATGATGAGTTAAACAAGGGTTACCTACATTGTATATTTAGTATGAATATTATTAAGCGATAATCAAACAGATAACCAGTCACATCATCTCATCAATTAATTTTATTTTCGTGGATAATTGAGCAAAGCTGTTACATCGATTACATGATAATATTACAGGCACTCAATCATTTATCCGGCAGACTTGGGACAGGGGGTAGTTCGATATATATCTAAATCTTTACTATAATAATAATAATAATAATAATAATAATAATAAAATTTTAAAAATGAATGACGTTGTATTTAACGTTTACTATTTAATACAGTTCTAAAGCTGGGTCTGTTTGATTCGTTATTAAATTAGATAAAATTCTTAAAATTCCTGTATAGAATTCTTTTTTCACTGGTATCTGGCGGTTTAATATGACAATAACAATTAAAATATATATAAATACACACACATACATATATATATTATACTGTCTGTATAATATAATATAATATAAATAAATATATAAATAAATATATAAATAAAAATTATATTAATAAAACATTAAATGATTTCCTAGAAAACAGGTCTTGGTAACAACAGTATTAAAATATAAACATACCGAATATTTTAAGTCATTTCAACAAATTAATATTATAAAGAAAAGCAAAATATAACAAAATAACAAATTAAGTAAACAATACATAAAGTAACAATAATAAAATAAATAAATAAATAAATAAATATATATATTTAAAAGTGTCTTGGCTGCAAGAACAGTCAAACATAAACAAATGAATATTCTTAAAAGTCCCAACAAATTAATATTATAAAGAAAAACAAAATAACAAATTAAGTAAATAATACATAAATTGACAATGAACAACAATAAAATAAATAAATACAGTTAAACGTTTCTTGAACACATTTCTTGGTTGTAAAAGTATCAAATATAAACACTGAATATTTTGAAAATTTTTAACAAATTAAAATTCTAAATAAAAACAAAAGAAATCAAAATAACAAGTTAAATAAAAAAAATACAGAAATAATAAAAACAATAAAATAATTAAATGTAGTATATAACAGCTTTAAAATAATGTAATTTATTTTACTACTTTAAAAAAAAGTAGTACACTATTTTCCAAACCCGATATTAGTATTTTCTACGTGGATATATACGTTTACATTTCTAGATTTTGGGGGATTTTATCACCGTATTTATGACATTAAAACTGCTATACGGTTTATTAAATTGACCCTTTTTAATTATGCTTTTGTTGAATATTTGCATAATTGTGCATAGCTTCTGCTAGTAAAGATTTAAAAAAGAAGAAAAGTACTAAGGTTATTCTCGCAATAGGCTAAGATTAACATTAATGTGATAATGATCAACTTGTAAAAAAGATCAGCTACCATTTCCAATTAGATATAAATATTTTCCTAATATGCATGTAATAAAGATCTTGTATTAATAAGAGATCAGAAAAAATATATATATTTCAAGCAAATTGTTTTTGTTATAGCTTTGTTTAACTTGGAAACAGGGCTAGATATTAATTATCATATTCACTTTTGAAATAACGATAGCAAAAGTGATTATCAAGTTAATTTTTGTGAAACCAATTTTGATTTTGAAAATTGAACCAGAAACAAGTATTAATGATCATTAAGTTCATTTTTTTGTACTCTGGACACTAGACAAGAAATATAATTATCAAGTAAATTATTCACCAAAACTTCTGCATTTTGGAAAGCGAGTAAATAAATAAGTACTGATGGTCATTGATTACTTTAGTTTTTGACAGTTTTATATCACCTGGAAATCGAAAACCGTTAAGGATGATTTTTTAAAAAAACCTTTCTATAATAGCTTTGTATTTTGGATATTGAGCTAACATTTGCTCGCGATTAGCAAATTCAAAATCCTCAATTTCAAACCCGGGTGAAAGGGCGCAGCCGACAAAAGCGTATGACGACGGATCAGTGAGCAGTGAACCAAACCAACAGCCCCAAGGGATAACCGCCTGGCTCGATTCGCCGTTTGTTATGTCGATTCCAAGCTGGTGGACGCTGTGTTCACCGTTCGGCTTAAACACGTGGATGTGAATAGCACTTCCTTCGTAAAAGTGCCACAATTCGTCTGATTTCAGCCTGTGTAGTTTTGATACACTATTTCCTGCAAACAGGAAGTAGATTGAGGTCATGAATACCCGGTCACCGCCGAAACGATGCGGTAGATTGCCGCGCTTGATAACTTCATTGGATTTGTAGGCTTCCGCGAAATAGCCGCCTTCAGGATGCGGCTTCATTTTGTAATGTGAAATAAGTTGCTGAGCACGCGAGTTCATGTTACAGTTTTATGAACTGTCATTCTGAAAACAGAGGACAATTTTTTTAATGACAATTTGGCACTGTAGACAACTGAAAATTGGGGGTGGGTGGGGGGTAAATAACACCAATAAAAATGGATGTATAAAAGTACATAAATAAACAAAGACAAAAGAGATATGGCTAATATAATCATATTATTTTCTGTCTTAGTAATTAATATCTTATTTATTCTTACTTTTAAGAGATCAGTTTAACAATCGTACAATAGTAAGTTAAAAGAGCTATAAAATTACGATCAATTCCCTCTTACGCCTCGTTTTCGGATATGCAGTTAGATGTTTATATCGAATTACTCTAAATAGTAAACTGTTATATGGTCTCACTATCTTTAAACATGTAAAATTAGTTAGCGTAACATTTAGCGACTGGGAATTAATTAAAAGTGATATAAAAAAAAAGTTTAAAAAAAATTGGTAGCGAGCGCTCCAAGCGGCCGTATATGACTTTTAATTTTAATAATAATAATAATATACTAGAGAGCTTATATTCATGTGTATTTTAATTATTATTCCGGCAGATAGTTAGTAATTTAATAAGAAAAATAATGAACATACATTACCCCTTTTATTTACAATTGTACCGGGACGAAAATCTCATTGAATTAAGCTACGTCATAATCATACACCTAGGTGACGTCAGTTATATAAGCCCCCTTAAGTCAATAATAAAAAAAAAGAAAAAAAGAAAACAAACAAACAACTTCCCCCCAAAAGTCCAAAACAAATATATATATAAATTAATTTCAAAAAAAAAAAAAAAAAAAACCCAAAAACCCCCAAAACTAAAAAAAAAAAAAAAAAAAAAAAAAAATCTGAATAAAGAAACAAACAAGGAAACCCAAAGAAAAAGAGAAAAACAAAACCACAAAAAGGTCTGTATCAAAATATCTGTTCAGGTTTTATTTGATATTTTCAAAGATTATATTTGATGAAAGTTGATTATTACAAAAATGATCTAATGTTATAAATTATTGTTTGTTTTATCATCATCCCAGCTCTAAAATAAATAAATAGAAAATAATGATAAATTAACAAAAGAATAATGATTATGATAATTATTAATATATAAAATTAAGCAAAAATAACATAAATATGAATACAAAAAAAGCAGAAGCAAACTGATATACATTTATTAAATACTTTAAACAGTGATCCAAAACTGATTTTAATAATATAAACAAAATACAACACAAAAAGTCAGTACGACTCTTCGTCTGTTGCTTCATGTTAACTGAAAATACTGAAAATGTGGCAAAAGACTCATTTTATGGTTATCTCTGGAACAGATTCAGGTAATAGTAAACATTTTGAACATATTGTGGGGAAAAAAAATAAAAAAATAATAATAATTTGCTTTAAAGCCTCTAGACATTTAATACTTTTTCGGCAGCAAATAATGGAATAATAGAAAGTGTAAAAAACATATTATTAAAGTAATCTATAAAAATACATGTACTATATAATGTTGATGTATAAGAGGGTCTTCAGGATTTTCACTTAAAATACCGGTTTTTAGCTATATTCACTGTTCAAGGCTAACTTTAGTCTAACATTTACTGACCAGCAGTCATTTACCAACCACCCATTGACATGTTGCATAATTGTTGTTACTTACACTGCTAAGCAACACAATGTTGTGTATTTTAAAGTGCTGTTCTCCAGTACCACAGGGCATGCTATACCAGAGGATATTAAGAGTGGGATTTTATAATTAACGAACAAAAAGTTACGTTTAAAATAAAAGAAAAAAGCTTGTCTTATATGCTATATACATGATATGTTGTGATCATTATATTTTTTTAATTTTATTTCTTTAAAAAAATGCTGGTGCTAGAAAGGAAAAAGAAGAAGAAGAAAAATATACCATAAGTAATTATAACTGAAAACACCCACACCCACACAGAATCTGAGAGACAAACAGAGAGACACAGAGAATGAAAGAGAGGCTGGTTTTGTCTGAGTGTCAAATAAACATGTTTCAGTTAGGATTCACGTATCAGTTTTTTGTTGTGAACTTTTGTAAATTTTCTCCACTTTCCCTTCCTTCATTGCAGCAAATCTTGCCATAGTGAACAAAAAATCACTTAGTCTGTAAAAAAATAAAATAATAATAATATATAAAAAAAAAAAATGACTATGCTAATAATGATACTGACAAATTATAAGAATAATGCCAATAATAATGCTAATAATAATAATATAACAATATACATGATCTTTTTCACTTAAAATGTATTTAATATCAAATATAACTTTTTTCATTCTGCTTTGTATCCAGGATGACAATGCAAACAAAATGTATCAAACCTGTTCAGGAATTGCAAGACAATTTCATCTGTTTCCCCATCTCGGATTAAAGGTAAAACCCTGAGAAAAAAGAAAAAAAACTAGTACACTGAAATTAATTATATAAATGTCTACTGATTTAATCAAAGGCAAAAGACTAAATACAATGGTCCCAGTCTTTAGCAGTCCCCTGAAATGAACAGCTCTACCTATGATGTATGGACACTTTTCAGAATCCCAACTGTTTTTAAATAAATATGTCCTTTAGATCAGTGACACTTACTGAAAGTGGATGCAGGCATCATTTTTAATTATTACTCCACTGCTAAAGTGGACAGTCAAAGTGATATTATTTTCTCCAGAATAAATAATTTTATTGTTGTACAGCAGTTTTATATGATTTTTACAGGGACTGTTGTTTTGGTTGAATCACAAGAGACTGCGAACTGCATTCAACAAATCTTTGTCCAACAAACCATGTGAACTGAAACCATTTGGTACATAATTTTGACAATTCAGACATTCAACATCATTCCATGCTTATTTATGTTTAAAAACACCGTGTCCTAGCAAAAAGATGGAGCAGCTTGCACAAATCAGAGCTTTATTTGGGTTCCAAACCAGTGACAACAAACTGACTGGAATAGGAAACAAGGTGAAGGTTCATATCTTTGATAAGTCAGTTGTGAGTCAAAAGAAATTTAGTTCAGCTAGCCTCCAAATGAATCAATTCTAAACTGACCATTATAATGACCTGATCCTAAACTGACCATTATAACGAACTGATCCTAAACTGACCATTATAATGAACTGATCCTAAACTGACCATCATAATGAACTGATCCTAAACTGACCATTATAATGATCTGATCCTAAACTGACCATCATAATGACCTGATCCTAAACTGACCATCATAATGACCTGATCCTAAACTGACCATCATAATGACCTGATCCTAATCTGACCATCATAATGATCTGATCCTAAACTGACCATCATAATGACCTGATCCTAATCTGACCATCATAATGACCTGATCCTAAACTGACTAGATGCCAGCAATGGACCATATATTAGGAATTGATTCTAAAATGACCATGTATAATGAATTATTCCTGCACTGACTGTATAATGAATGTTCTGATCCTAAACTGTTCATGTATCAGGAACTAATCTTAATCTGACCACGAATTGGTAACAGATTACAATAACCATATAAAAGATAAGAAATCTGCACTGGGGATATGTATTATAAAATGAAATTAAAAAAAGTTAAATAAATAGTTAGTAAAAATATTTTACGTTCTCTCTGCCCTCCTACACACTGTTCTGGCAAGATGTAGAGAGACCGCTGTTTTTCCTCCTGACTGTAAAAAAAATATATATAAATATATATATATAATTAATTTTCAAAAAAAAGGAAAAAGTGGGGATTATCTGATTTATTCTTAAAAAAAAAAAAAAAAAATTCTTATATTTTTATAATTTTATAAAAGACATTTATTATTTAAAAAAAATTAAAATGACTGAGATTTAGATTTTTGAAAATAGATGGCATCCACTTGGTGGATGCCAATCTATTTGTTTATACAAAGCATAATCCATATATCTTTATCTATATATATGTGTGTTTGTGTGTGTGTGTGTGTGTGTGTGTGTGTGTGTGTGTGTGTGTGTGTCTATAATTATATGTATGTTTTTATTTATGCATTTATATAATTTAATCTCATTTCTGATTTATCACTTATATACAGGTAAAATAAAGTTCTTCAAGGGTGGTAACTCCTCTGTCATTTCATCAATCCATGTTTCCAATTTTTCCACATTAGAAAAGTCAAATTTGGTCTTCTCTAAAATGAGAGTTATTAATATATTTAGCTAACAATATTTTATTATTTTCTTCATATTGTTTTTTGGTTATATATGTTAAAATTATGATAATGAATAATAATAATAATCATAATAATAATAATATGGAGCAACAAACTACTGGTATGGCATAAATTAGGCAATTTTCAACAATTAAAATAATCACTTTTCAATTTCTATTGTTTAAATATGCTAATAACATAAGGTCAACACTAATAAAGTCCTGCATGTTAATTATTTCCAAATGACTGGTTTGTTCGTTTTGTTTTAAAGTATGTGTGTTTTCTTGCAGTCAAAAAATTATTTATTTCTGCTGATAATTACTTGAAATAAACACAACAAACTAAAGAAAAAAAAAAGATGCATTGAGATTGTTAAATAATTTAATGGCACAATATAAATTTAAAACACTCCACACACTTACGTTTGTGTGTCTCCCTGGCTGAACTAGAGGGTGTGGCAACACAGGAACCCACATCTTGAAGCATACACTGAATCTGAGATCAAGAAATGAAAATGATAAAGTAAAGAAATAATGAGTTATTTATAATAAATAAATAAACAAAAACAAACAAACAAACAAACAAACATAAAATAGTTAATAGTTAAACAAGAGGTATGTTTTGAGAAAGGACAGATGAATATGTGTATCAGTAATGCATTAAGTCAGCATGAATGTATAAAACACTCTTCCACTTTGTACTGCTATACTGTGAAGAATAAAGGTAACACTAGTTAATAATTAAATACAAATTAATATTATTTTAAAAATAATGACTACTATAGAACAGAACAAAAAGCAAGATAAAGAGAAACATGAAGACTTACGTTTTCAAGTTTATCAATAAAATCATGGCCTGCTTCAGAGCCAAATTCTGCAGCTAATCTTGACAAAATATATATACAAAAATTTAAATAAAATTAAAAAAAAAAAAAAATATGTTAACAAAAATGAATTAAAACAGAATAAAAGAAAAAATGTATATAAAAATTTAAATAAAACAAAATACAAAATAAAAATATATATAAACAGAAATGAATTTAAATAAAAGAAATGAAATGAAATTTTGAAAAAAATATAAAAAGAAAAAAATTAAAGAAAAGAAATAACATAACAATTAAAAAAATTGTGTATGTGTCTGCTTCTGCATGAATGATTGTTTGTTTATATATCACTCAGTGGTATCTTCAGATTTTTAATTTACCACTCATTTCTTGTTATCTGTCTTATAATGCTCAAAGGATATATATCTAACAAACATATATGATATTTATGAATAACATAAACTGTACCCAATAGCAGATGAAAGTTCATCTGTTGTTCCTAAGGCATGGAAAACCTCAGCATCTTTCATTAGTCTTTGTCCAGTAAAAGTAGCAGACGTACCTGAATTAATAACACCATAAATATCAGGCTGGTAACACTAAAGTAGCCCAAAGAATACATGTGAGTTTGTGAAATATCTTTTTGTTTGATGTGCTAGCCGTTATAAATTCAAAATTTGTTTTACAACCAGCTGTTATGTATCTACACACTTTGTTTATACAGATGAATATATGCATATTTTCTACATAAGTGGCCAATTAATAATTTATATCTGAGCAATAATTTATATTAAAAGAAAACATTGCTGATGTCAGCTGTTAGGCTCAATTTAAATATTTTTTTATTTATATATATATTTAGTATAAAAAAAGTTATTTTTTCAGTCTTTTAGATGAATAAAAACATCCAATGAATTTTTTTACTTAATAAATCTTTTTGATTTCTTCATTCTCATTATTTTATTCATTGTCATAGATCATTGATCTGTATCAGTATGTGATTTAAACTGACTGTAAAGAAAATGAATTTTGTTAAATTCATTTCCAAATAAACATATGCAAATTTTATTAATAAATTTGAAAACTCTTCACATTTTGATTTAGTATTTCTACTGCTCATTCATCTTATTATACTTGTATATGATTAAAAAAGAAAAAAGAATTACTATTTTGTAAAAATGGTCTTTTTGATATAAGCAATGAATCTGAATACTGGGCTGTTTCCCATTCAAGTTGATGTTCATAACAATTTGTAAAAGTTCAGGCTAAGATACTCTGCCATAATTACCTACAGTATCCAATTAGCAATTACAGAAAATGTAAGTTAGTCATAAAACAAAACAAATTTTCATGAAAGATTTGTTAGCTTACCTTTGTCGCCAGTTTTAGTGTATATTTTCATATATGACCGCAAAGACATTCTTCTGAAATAAATAAATACACTTAATAACAACAACAACAACAACAATAATAATAATAATCACACAAGGTTTTACTTAATATTTATATCCCTTAACAGTTTCTTCCCTGATCTATGTCTAAAATTGTTAAAATAATTAAAACAATTTCCCAATAAAAGCAGTGCTCCATATCCACTGTTTCAAAGACTGGTAGATGCTATCCTATTAACGGTACCATTGTGATAAAGGAATTGTTGTATGCCTTTTAGTTTTAAGTACACATTTTGTTTAATAAATTCCTGGGATTTTTCCTGGGGTTGTTTTGCTGCTATATCAGCTTGTACCTACAAGGCCTTCACGATACATATTTAATGATATACTACAATAGTTTGTGACATTTTGTTCGAATATATATTCATTCTTACTGTGGACAACCTTGTCGATAAACAATAACTTTTAAAAGTGAGTATCCTTTTATTTACAAACCACGAGATCGCTGCACACCTATTAATACATACAAAGTGACTGACACCCCAAATCCGGCAAATGTTTACATTTATTTGTGTGGTAAAAAATAAAGCTGGGTTGAGACCATATAATGTTAACAAAATAACTACAGACAATTGAGTATGAGGGGAAATGACAGTACAATTTAAAAACATCTTACACTTGATCAGAATATTTGTGTCTTTTCAGAAGACGAATTAATCCTGTTACTTTCGTTAACGCCACTCGCATAATGTCAATCTTCTCTGGCAAGCTATCTTCTTTTGTAACTTACACCTTTGCCGGAGCACTCTATTTTTCTTCACTGTTGTGAAAGGTTTTTTGTTAACTATGTGATGATGATGGTGTTTGAACAAATAATTATTTCGTTCCGTATAAAGAAGAACTAATACAACTATTACTACTACCATTACTTACTTATGATATTTGTGAGTCTAAAACTGCATTTCCTAACAGATTTACCATCACCACTTCCAACAACGACTACTACTATTATTACCATTCTTATTATACTACTGCTACCAGTATTACTTCTTTTACTGCTGCTGTTGCTACCACTATTACTACTGCTACTGTTGCTGCATCTACTACTTTCAACAGCAGCGCTAATAAAAATGACAACATCAGATCAAAATTTCACTTGTCTGAGGTGACATGATAGATTTTCCATTTGTTATAATGAACAATTGTCCACAATTTAGGGGGTTTATTTAATTCCACCAGTCTGATATTTTACATACATATCTGTATATATACATATAAAGTAAAAAGACAAAATTGCAGACACACTGAACTAGCAGATCTGAAACCGATAATTAAAACGACAAATATACAAAAACCTAAATGCTGGTAAATTTCTTATACAAAATTTTTCTTTTTCTTTTACTAGTGCATTGATTGTTTTTGTTGCGTTTGTTTGCGACATTGTTTCTTTAAATTGCGCTAATTAATTAATTAGACATTAATATGGCAGAAGTTGATCCTAAAATATTCTGAAATTAAATCTGCCATCAAGCCTACTTAACACTCGGGGTGATACGATGACATTTTAAAAACTGATTTTGTTTTGTTGCTGACATCGCTATATATAAAATGTTAATAACATAAATTACCATATAAACGTTTAACAATTACCAAACGTTTAATATTACGTAAGTCGTATATGTTCTACACTTTATGTTATTATTAAATGTTTCCCTTTTACGCTTGACGTAACTCAAAAGGTAGAAAAATTACGTTAACTTTCTGTGACAACAACAACAATAATATGATAATAATAATAGCTAGTTGTGTGCCTATGGTGATAAAAACTACTCAAGTAAAGTTTCTAATGGTATTCAACTTCAGCATTGACTCTTCGTTGCGTTATTTCGAACCTAGCAATGTTAATATATGTATATATATATCTGTAAATTTGCAGATATGTCATGTTGTGTTATCTGTTAGTCCTCTGTAAAGTGTGATAATAACATGACTCTAAGTATGGATATAGGTCATCATATGTAGAATTAAAATTAATATTTGATGGTTAGGTGACGTCATAATTCACAATGGCCGCCTATTAGTTGTTTCTTTTTTATTTTTAAATTTCTTTTTGTTAATATTTTTTCAGTCAAATGATATCCCATTATTTCTTCTTCTTCTTCTTCTTTTACTTTTTAAATTTATTTATTTATTTATTTATTTATTTATTTATTTATATATATATATATATTTTTTTTTATTTATTTGTGTGTGTGTTTGTGTGTGTGTGTGTGTGTGTGGTTTTCAGGTTTTGCATTCATTTTTGTCACTCATTAAAAGTAATTTTTCAATTCTCTCTTGATGCTTTCAACATGCGTAAAACAAAGAAAGGTCATTACATATAAATGTTATCAAGTGTTTATAAAGATTCATAGTATTTGGTGCTTCAGTTCAGATTTAACTATTGTCATTAGCTCAGGTATAGTTAAGGCATTAATAAGGCGAATTTTCTATCTAATTACAAATTAACTAGAAAAAAGTGATTGGTATTTTTAAACAGTAAAATACTTGATCACTCAAATGTACTTATGATAGTAGTTATACTGTTTTGTTACATTAAAAATGAGTACATTATTTGTGAGTACATTAACAGTTCATGTCAACAGGTGAATGCGCAGATGACGTACTTTCTCATTCACGTGCATTACTAATATATAAGAGTTCTGACATCCAGTAAAAAAAATAACAATAATTATCATCATTTTTTATTTATTTATTTATTTATTATTTTTTTTCTTTGTTTGTTTGTTTGTTTGTTTTGTTTTTGCTCTTATGTCCAGGCTGCTATTCTTAACATTTGTCCTGTTGTCCGTGTGTTAGTCAGTGTTGTTGGTATTTATTTTTGCTGCTGCTATTCATAGTTGTTGTTCTCAGTCCTCGTTGTTCTCAAGAATTGGCGGGGGTGATGGGCTGAAAAAAAAAAAAATAATCTATATCTATATATATATATATATATTACTGTAAAAATAAAAATTCTTCTTCTCTCATAAATTTCGCCTATCTGACATTATAAGGAAGGAAGAAATCTTTTTATTTAGGAAACATATTTTTTTTTTACCTCCTCCATACAGTGTAAAAAATGCTGTAAAGAACCACACAGATAACGAAACAAAAGATGAGAAGAGAGCGTAACTGGCTACTTTTTGACTTTTTTTTTTTTAGATAGCAGCAAGTGATCTGTCGTATGTACGTTCATAGAAAACACACATCATACACAGTCTTTGATAAACAAGCCACTTTTTTTTTCAACTGAGCTACATGCTGACATTCAAATACAGTTACATGGAACATACTATCATGTTTACGTAAACATTCGCTTATAATATCTCTTGCTGCTAATTTCCTCTGAAGATTATTATTATTCTTACTACTCCACTTCATTACTATTGCTACTGCCGTAGTACTACGATTACTACTACTACTACGATTACTACTACTACTACTACTACTACTACTACTACTACAACTACGACTACTACAACTACTATTGCTGCTGATCCTGGTACTACTATTACTACTACTACTACATCTACGACTACTACAACTACTACGACTAGTACAACTACTATTGCTGCTGATCCTGGTACTACTACTACTACTACTACTACTACTACTAATAATAATAATAATAATCATAGTAATAATAACAATAATAATACTTTATGATGTCACTTACGGACAGTAAGACCAAAGGCAAGGATCGACTCCAAAACAGCACGGTGAACCGTCTTCACAGACTGCACCCATCACTCTACCAGTGTCCTGAGGACACTCGTTAGATCTAGGATCTCCACAGAACTGACTTTTTTCATTGCAGGCTGCAAATTTATTATTATTATTAATAATAATAATGATGATTATGATGATGATGATGATGATGACGACGATTATGATGATAAATATATAAAGAAATAATATGGAAAGATATATACGAAAGACGTTTTGCTATTTCATTAATGGAATCGTCCAAATAAAATAACTGAATATTGAACTGAATATCACACATACATATGTATGTATGCATTTACACATATACACACATATACACACATTCTCAGATCCATTTCTTCTGAGTAATATGAAACACTAGTCCACACCAGCCACATTAATACAGAAGTTTTGAAAGAGGCAAAACCATCACTCAGGCAAAGAAACATATACGACATATATAACATAAAAACATACGTGTCTAAGTATACATATAGTGTGTACATATATACCTGTGTGTAAATGATATACGAATACTCACGTATAATTCTCTGACTGTAAACTACTTCATGAAGAAGCACAATAACCGTCAACAAGAGAAAGGCGCGATTCATCCTGAAACTGATTTTAAAACTGCTTGTTTTTCTGCTCGTCCAGACTTTAAATAGACCAAATACTCATAAAACCTGATAATTAATACAGCACACGTAATAACTCTGATCTTTCCATGATAACGTGAAAACTGTCCAAATGGCTGGGATGATTAGTTTTTCGACATTTCCGATAAAATGTCTTATTATATTTATTACAGTTATACAGTGTTTAGATTGATGTTAAATATCATCATTCATTAGCAATGTAAGGGAAATAACAGCTGAAACATGAGAACAAAAATTTGTTAACAAGTTATCATATAATCTTTCTATTTTAATGAAGAAATATATTTAAATTCCGTGGTACGTGCTATTCAGAGTTGTTGTTCTCGGTCCTCGTTGTCTGTGAAACTGGTCTAATAAATTGTTGTCAGAAATATCCTGTACGTAACTAATTAAAACTCCATCTTACAGTCCCTCAAAGTGGTGGTGTGTGTGTGTGTGTGTGCGCGCGCATATGTGTGTGTTTGTATATGTATGCATGAGCGAGTGCATATGCGATTTTCATTTATTCATTAATTATTCATTTTCCGATCCACTGATATACTGACTGCTACATTTATTCGTTCGTTCATTCAGAATATTGTTAATTTTCTTTTCATAGCTTACTATTACAGTATCAGTCACTCTCTCTCTCTCATATCTTCCTTCATATATCAACCATCACGCTGATTTGACATTTGATTTATGTTTCATACTCTGTTAGAGACAGGACATGAAGTTCAAATAAACAGCTGATGTCTTTAACTGCTGTTACAACGCGATGTAAAGTGGTCCAACTGTAATAATAAAATAATTTATCTCTAAATCACTCCATGTGTTCTTCTAGATGTAATTAAAAAAAAAATTAGTGACAATGGAAGCAGTACTAATAACAGTAGAAAAAAAAAAGTATGTATTTTCTTTTATGAAAGAAACATGTCTGCCAGTGATTGATATAGAAAGATGTGAATAATTTGACTTACTTTTGTCAGTAAAACTGATTGACTGATGTATGAGTTCAGAACGGAGCAAGAATTTCAACTTTGCATAGGGCAAGACGCCTATGGCTGGGCCTTTTTCTCCCTGACTTTATATTTAATGCCCCATTGTTTTGCGTAAAATAATATATATATCGTACGTTTCCTTTATTCACTGTATTGTCAGATTACTAATAATTTGTCTTATTGTTCTTTTTACCGTTGTAACACCTATAGGCTACCAAGAATCAATAACATAACAACGTTATAAATAAAACCAATTGTTTTTTTTTAGTATTTGGAAAGTTTTATTGTGTTTTTTGTTTTGATATATATATATATATATATTTTTTTTAATTTGTTTGTTATTATTATTATTACATTTATTTTGAAATGTTTCGTGTTTTGTAGCTTCTGCTTTAATTGGATACAGACTGTATCTCGTTACCAGTAACTGTGTTGCATTTAACTCTGTAGTTCAACTGAAGCAGGTGTAGCTCAGCGGTAAAGCGTCCGTGCAGTATTTGTCTTGGTCGATCCAGTAAGCTATTTCCCGTTCCAGCCAGAGTTCAAACAACTGGTGTAGCAGAGGAATGGTATTTACTTTTCTTTTTGTGAATACACATAACAGATCATTTGCTTTTAATGACAAACAGTAACCAATGATTTGGTGGTAGCAGAGAAATTTAGAAGCGAAAAAGTGAGAGAGACAGACAAAATTTATTTCGGTCGACCACAAATATGAGGATCGTTAAATCAGTTGCAGAACAACAAACTCGTAAATAATGTTATAGTTTTTAAGCCTTTTTCTAGTGACATTTAACATAAACAGTAAATTGTAATTTTAGAACTAAAATCAAATAAATCTCGCATTATGCTGATGTCACACTGTAGGTTCACAGTTCCAAACCGTCCATACTGATCTTAACAACCAATGCACGGGCGATAGATCAGATTATTATTTTTAGGTTGTTACCATCATCATCGTCGTCATTATCATTATTAGTAGTAGTAATATTATTACATTTATTCTTGTTAATATTAATAATATCATTATTGTTGTTGTTGTTGTTGTTATTGTTGTCGTCGTTCCTGTTGTTCTGGTTTACTTGAAACCCAATTAATGCAAATTTTGATATTTTTCCTTCCTCTTTTATTTATTTATTTATATATTTATTTACGTATTTCATTAATTTGTTTGTTTGCTTTTTATGTTCTAAATATAATCAATAAAATAATAAAATTACAAACTTTATTTGGAATCAAATGTTTATTGCATGATATCACAGAAAATGCATAGATCAACAATAAACAATAATTTTGGAAGTGTAACAAGGGAAAAACATGAATGAGAGGTTAGATATGGTCATAATGGTTTTATTTATTTATAAGTTTATTTTTAAAACATGATTTTCGAAAACAAAACTGAAGATGCTTTTTGTTACAGACTACATATGGTAAAAAAAGAAGTTGTTTCCCTTTACTTATTATATAAGGGAAATATCAGTTAATCGATAATCTTGAATTAAGATTGAAAAGAGAGCTATTTTTATTATTATTATTACTAGTAGTAATAGTAGTAGTACTATCAGTAGCAGTAGTAACAGTAGTAATAGTAGTAGTAGTAGCAGTAGTAGCAACATAATTAATAGCAATAATATTAGTAGTAGTTGTCGTTGTAATAATTGCACTATCAGTTGTAGAAAACGTGGTAGCCGTAGTAGTTACAATAGCAGTAGTTGTAGCAATAGATAATGCAGAAGCAATAGTTGTAGCAGAATCAGTATTTATACTTTTTTTTTTTTTTTTTTTTTTTTAAATGGCAACTTCATTTTAGTCGAACTCACATAGTTAATAAAGAATAAATACACGACATACTTTTGTATTTTTGAATAAAAAAACGACCACCGAATGACGATAATGATGGGACTGAAATGAAATAAATTTGTAATATTTTATGATAGTTCTTGTCACGAAATGTATTTTTTTATTTTTTTATTTTTTTTTTTTTTTTTTTTTTTTTTTAAGGTAAGAAAAAGGAAAAAGAAGAAGATAATAATAAAAGTTTCAAAAAAAAAGTATTCAAAAATCAACACAATCCGAAACAGGAAAAGATTACGAATATGGATAATGAATATGTAATTGCCGTAGCAGGTGACAGTAACGAGTAGGGTATTCGACGATAATTAAGTTTTGGCGTGAAAATATTAATTTATCTTCCTCGTTCAGATTTTGTTTACAGACTGCATAAGGAAATCCACTGTTCATGTTTCAAGTTTTCTTCTTCTTACACTTTTTTTGTGTGTGTGGGGGCTCTGGATAAAATCAATTTTTCTCTCGCTGACTAATCCTCTATCACACTAATCCTAACCTTCTTACGTACTAACGTAACAGGCTAGCACCGTAACAGTCTCTAAACCGCTAACACCGTAACAGTCTCTAAACCGCTAACACTAACATTAATACTCCAACTTTTACACTAACACTGCAGCACGCTAACACTAACACTCTTACATAAAACGATGCTGTATCACTAACCTTCTAACATACTAATATTAATATACCAACACGTTAACACAAATCATCGAACACGCTAACAATGTAATATGTTAGTCCGAATTTTCTATATAGGTATCGCAAAAATACCGCCTAGCATAATAACACACTGCAACACGCTAACATTAATTCTCTGCTACACCTACACTGTAACACACTAATAAAGGCACTCTGAAGACAACCCGCTTGAATCTTCAAAGGTGTTGTTTCAATCTACATTTTAAAGGACAATATCCTTCTGTGATTTTTATCAAGAATGCTGAAAAATACTTCTTATAAAAATTAAAAATAATTACTGTAAAAGGTTATATTGTTGTGTGTGTTTGTTGTGTGTGAGTGAGTGTGTTTGTGTGTTGTCACTTTAATCAGATATGTAGCAAAATTTATTCTTTGCATTATGAAAAAGTTTTATAAGCCTGAGTCTCAGAAGTCTAGTTCACATGAATAGTTTACAAAAGTATACCCAGA
This sequence comes from Chrysomallon squamiferum, assembly GCA_012295275.1. Lineage (NCBI taxonomy): Eukaryota > Metazoa > Mollusca > Gastropoda > Neomphalida > Peltospiridae > Chrysomallon > Chrysomallon squamiferum. The sequence goes on along the minus strand of CM022671.1, from coordinate 32,949,846 downwards.
ATACATACACACAAACTACACTAATATACACGTCACACATATACATCTATACACAGTGTAAATAAACATTTAAAATTACACATTTACGAAGAAGTCTATATTCAAACAGTAATTACAAAGAACGAAATTACAGCTAGGATTTCCGTAAACCTGTTTCCTTATTGTTCTGATTACAATAGCAGAATACGAAAATATATTTCTTGCCAAAAATATTTTCAGGTTACTGTGCACAGAATAAAAAAGTTATCTTCATACAATAACAAAATGACTTTCTCTAATGTAGAACCAAACACACGTAACTGAAAACACACTGTATTTATTGTCGACGCATGTGTAACTGTCACTCCTTGTTATGATGTTACCTTTCAGAATACCACCGTGGTGGCCTGGCTTAACTACTGAGTGGTATTTAGTTGTTTAAAACTGCGCATGCCCGGAGTGGCAACATATCAGTCTGTATAACAATAGAACATAGCCCATTCAACTCACAGAGATGCTGTTTACAGTTTTTAACTTTTCAGTTTGGCTCTTTTTAACACAGAAATCGTCTTGGGCAGAGCTCTGTCACGTGGTAAAAGGTTATGTCCATCACATGCTTGTTTCAACATTTCTTTGACGGAAGAATTTTAAAACATTACCCGCATATGCAACTTGCGATCTTGGCATCTTAAAACTGTTAAACAATTCGTTAGAGATCGCGAGATTTTAAATTTTAAGAAGCTGTAGAAGTCTTGTTTTGCAAGATTTAAATCAGAAGCAGTTTTATAGAGAATAATGCTTCTTTTTCCTATTCAAACTGTCAGGCTGAACCCTTTAACAGCATTATTCTTTGTTGACTTCTGCAGAGTTAAAACCGAATTGATCGTGACTTACCAGAAGCCCTAAAGATAAGATTTATTAAATTAGATGTTATTTAACCTGTATAGGTTTCCAGAATTGTAATATGTTAAAGACACGTTCTCACTGAAAGAAGGATATTAAAGTGACCTTGATAAATCCCATATATCTTCATCCAGAAATATAAACGTACACGCACATACATACACGCATTCACATGACATAACAAGCGTATGAATGATAACATTAATTTGTCAACCTAAATACATAATCATCGTATACAGTTCACAATAATAGTCATGCCAGTTAATCGTTACAATAACGTTTATAATGATGTAATTAGTAGTGTATATGATGATGCAATTATATAAGATTGTGTTATGGTTTAGTTAACATATATATCAATCTATGGCAGCCAAATGAAATGAAATGAAATAAATAAATTAATTAATTAATAATAAATAATAATAATAATAATAATAATAATAATAATAAATGAAAATAAATAAATAGAATAAATAAAATAATCATCACTGTCATTATACTAAAAAAAAAAAAAAAAAAAAAAAAAAAAAAAAAAAAATTACAAAGCATGGGGATTGAGGTGGGAACAAATGTATATATTAGAAAAAAAATTATTAGTACTATTCGTTTTTTTTCAATTTATGCATATGGAATGTAAATTATGAAAACTGGAATGAATTATTATTTTCCTTTTGGTTAACAAGGGAAAAACTTTACTCATGCACATTAATTGAAACAAGTATTCAGATTAATATCAAAATAAACAAATATTTCTTAAATTACCACGGGTCGAGATCATTAGTGGGCAATCACTGTGAATATGTTAAAAATTTAATAAGGGTATATGCAATTATTTCTGCTATAACCAATACTGAATTAAATAACTGCTATTTTCTGCATGATAAAAATGGCTGATGATTATAGTTATGATCTACTTCCTGCAGACTCAGCAGAGGGCGCTGTTTTAGGAAGATAACTCAGCGACACGTTCATTTTGTTCCGATATCAGAGGATGCTGGTTTACGGCACTTAAAATGTTTGTAATTCAAGTCCATGGCAAATGTCTAAGTGTAACAATTTCCAGTGGTAACTTTATGGTTTGCGTGTTTCGATTAAAATTACAGGGAAACAATAATAGTGATATAATGGTTTTTACACGAAGATTTGTATGATTTGGTGTTTTGTTGTCAGAAAAATACTGTTAGAATTGGATTTAATAAATAAGAAGTAAATCCTGTATGACGTTTGTCATTCAGAATGTAGCTGAGCTGTGTGCGTATCATATACTGTAATTATTTAACGCGACATTAAGTTACAGTATAATTAAAAGTGAACAGTTATAAAAGGGAAAGTAATATTAACAACAAACATTTTATCGCTGCTTCGTGCTCTTGCGCCGCAAATACAGAGTAAATACTTGTTGAAAATGCCAAAAGAAAACAGAAAGAAAATTCCATATCAGTGCGATATAGGCTGATAACACGTTTCAAAACCGTAGCTACTGAATATTATATATGGATATAGTAAAATCACTTACGGGAACAAAGAAAAACACCACAAAAAACACAGTTACGTTTCTATGTGATGCATGGACAACATCAGCCCTTTGTGATGAAGACATGAAATCGAAGAATCATGATGTAATGGTAAAAAGAAACAGTAATATTATTAATACTAGTTAACGTTATTTAATAAAACTTCTAATCAGGCAGACGTGAGTGGTATTATCGCAGTGTAAAGCCACAGTGGGTTTATAAAGAATAAAGTTGTTACAATTATTACTGGATTTTAAAATTTAGAAATAAAGGTTTGACTGGGTCTGTGTTCGCTGATTTAAATAATAATAATAATAATAATAATAATAATAATAATAATAAGAAGAAGAAGAAGAAGAAGAAGAAGAAGAAGAAGAAAAATACATGCATGCTAAATAAAGAAATAAATTCTATTATAGTATGTTAATTACATTAACGTGATGTAGAAAGTGGGTTGTATTGGAAATATGAAAAAAGAAATTTAAAAAGATTTACTGAGCCATAAATTGTGAATAAGAAAATTCAGTTTAAAAAATGGAAGAAGAAGAAAAAGAAGAAGAAGAGGGATAAAAAAAAAAAAAAACAACAAATAAAAAAATAAAAATAAACGTGGCTTCGAATTATAAACAAACGAAAAGGTCGAAATTTGAAAATAAATTATTACGTTTAAACTGTTCATTATCCTAACGAACATAAAACGTTTCACAACAAATGTCAAAAATGATTAACAGACATCTGTAACGAATCACAGAAGAAAGAGTAATAAAAGAAATCTTCAAAATTACGGTGTGCGTAATTGTTTTTAAAAATAAATTATATATTTCTTTTCAACAATTGTACAGTAGGTTCGTTTTTCTTTCATTTTTTTTAGTGCTCATAACGCAAAATTAAACTTTACCTTTAATTATCTATCAGTAATATATAGGGCTGAATTTAGACATGAAGCTTTTGAAGTCTAAATAGGTAAGCGTTTACAGAAAATAAAGCTGTGTAGCATCTGAACCTTTCAGATTGTGAGATCGTAATCCCTACGGTGCCCTCTGTTTGAAATGTGCTTAAATTAGAATTGTTTAAATAATGTTAAATTAGGCTCTGTTTGGAAAATGTTAATTTAAGATCTATCAGGAAATTGGTAATTTAGGACGTTTGAAAGTTGTTTGGACAGTTCTAAATTAGGCTCTGTTTTGAAAGTGCTATCTAGAATATGTATTACGTTATAGTAATATTTGATCAATTTTAATCAAAAATTAGATAACTTAACTGAAGTACATTCTATTTAGTTCAGGAATATTTGGCAAGATTTAAACTATGTAGCTTTTGAAGCTTGCTTTTGTTTCTTCTCTGAAAGGCCTACCGCTATCAGAAGATGCTGATATTTGGTAGGTTTTATCTGAAAATAAGTTAGCGTAAATCTTGTATAAATCTTGGTTCTGATCTGAGCATAAACATGTAATAACCTTTGTGTTAACAGAACTGAAATTTTAGAAACAAATTCTGATCAAAGATCAAGATACGTCTAAATACATTTTCTTTTTTATCCGTTCGAATAAACTGTCAGTTATTTAAAATTATTATGTCTGGTTTTCTACGTGCAAAAATAAATGTGAATTTAAGAAACATCATTGTTCACTGTTTTTTTTTTTTTTTTTTTTTTTTTTTTTTTTTTTTAAAGATAAAAAAGAAAGAAAAGATATTTATGAAATTTATATCCTGTATTGATTTATACAAGCTATCATTAATACTTACAAATGCCAGTCTATCATTATTAATAAAATATACTAAAAATTCTTTAAAAAAAAAAATGTTCATGGTATTAATATTATAATTAATGAAATGGATTTCACCCTTTTTATTTTAGTTCGAAATGATATTTTACAAAGAACTGGTACTGAGGAAGGAAGCAATGGTGTTTTATGTTTTTAGTTGTCTTCTAAAATACAAAGACTAAGATTTCATGATTTAAAACAATAAAAAAGAACAACAAAAATCAGTAGAACAGATTAAAACTTTAGGAATTTTCATGGAAAAACAAAGAGGAATAATTTTCACACTCGTTAGATAAATTCAGTTTGGAAGACTCGATAAAAAGCAGTATTTACATCTTGTAAATGAACATCGGACAATCTCTCTCTCTCTCTCTCTCTCTCTCTCTCTCTCTCTCTCTCTCTCTCTCTCTCTCTCTCTCTCTCTCTCTCTCTCTCTCTCTCTCTCTCTCTCTCTCTCTCACACACACACACACACACACACACACACACACACACACACACACACACACACACACTCGTACATGCACAAAGACTTATATTCGTAAAATCATACTTCAGTACTGAGAAAAACTGTAATAATGTTATAACAAATGACCTCGTGTAGCATTCTTTCACAAAACAAATATTTTAAAGTCCATTGTCGTTGACCAGACAACGCGACCACACACTACTTAACAGACAACGACCTCAAGATGGGCTGACTTCCGCCGGATGTAGTTAAACCAATATTTTCCCCTAGTTCTATTGCTGTGCAGTCTGGTCGTATTTTAGATGACATTCCCACTGGACTGACAGCCGCATCAGCACTTTCCATCTTTCTTATCTGTTCCTCATCTTCATCTCTGTCAGTGTCGCTATCACGATCCCTCCTGGCTAATCCGTACTGCACGTGCGTGTAATACAACACAAAGTTACTAACAATAATAGGCACTGTGAACGCAATCATCAGTAAACCTGCGATTGCACAGAGGGAACCAATAATATAACCGAACGCCGTCTGCGGGTACATGTCGCCGTAGCCGACAGTCGTCATGGTAACCACGCTCCACCAGAATCCTATTGGAATGTTGTCGAAACCATTCTTCCCCTCGGCGAAGTGCATCAGAGATGCGAACACAACCATCCCAATGAGAAGAAAGACAAACATTAACATTAGTTCGTTGAAACTGGCTTTTAGTGTGTACAACAGAATCCATAAGCCAGGCACATGGCGAATAAGACGAAAAATTCTGCATAATCGTAGCATTCTGAGAATAAACATGAACTCCATAATCACCATCCCTTTACCATTACTCGGCTGAATAAAGAGTAGAGCAATATTAATATAGTCCGGGGCGATAGCGATAAAGTCTATAATATTCTGCAACGCCCGCAGAAATTTAATTTTACTCGGTGAGCAGATAAAACGGGTGAAATATTCTAAAGTGAAATACGCCAAACAAGTCAAATCCATCAAAACTAAACTAGGATGTGTTAGGAGCGTATCTTCGTCTTCAACAGAGTCAGATTCGTCATCTCCCGAAAACTCTATCGATTCGTTTTCGGAATGACTTCCGTTTCCAGTTATGTTGAGACGTCCTGCGAGATTCCAGTCTATTGTTTTCATGTTAAGGAACTGGTAGAGTCCATGCCACTCCTCTGTAATGTCTTGTTGTCGGACCTGAAACTGGGGGTGTGTCTCCGCGCAGAACGAAAAGATGGACACGAGTACAAAGATGATAGAAATCCAAGCGTAAACCTGAGGATGAGATAATAATAATAACAACAACGGCAACAAGTACAATTATAATGAAATTAATAATAATAATAAGAAGAAGAAAAAGACGATGAAGAAAATGCGGAAGCAGAAGAAAACACAGCAACAGTAACAGTAATAACAACAACAACAATAATAATAGCAATAACAGTAAAATATTAATATTAATAATAATAATACACGAAATTTAGAGAACCGTGACAATATCTCTCTCTGGTAATTAAATAATCGATTAATAGTGCTAAATATTGTGACAGCAACAGTAAAAAAAAAAAAAAAAAGAGTGATATTCGCGATGTATCTATGACATAAATGGCACTTGACAGTGCACATGCATATATATATATCTCTATTTCTACTGTCTGTTTTTCTGTCTGCCTCTTTGTTACTCTACTCTCTCTCTCTCTCTCTCTCTCTCTCTCTCTCTCTCTCTCTCTCTCTCTCTCTCTCTCTCTCTCTCTCTCTCTCTCTCTCTCTCTTATTATCTCTCTTCTTATCTATACGCTGTCTCAAATCGTTTATATTAAGCAGACAGACAGATCACAGAGAAATAACAACAAAGAAAATGTTTGTATTGTGAAAATAAATTATATTTCAATAAAGCATCTAACAGCATACCAGAAATTTTAACACTAATTAAAACAAACAGACAAACAAACAAATAAAAATGAGACAGACACTGATTCTAGATATGATTAGGGTCACTGGCACAATTTAAGACCATTATTATTATTATTATTATTATTGTTTTGTTGTTGTTATGGGTGTTGTTGCTGTTGCTGTTTCTGTTTCTGTTGTTGTTATTGTTTTTACTATTATCATTATTATTATTATTATTATTATTATTATTATTATTATTATTATTATTATTATTATTATTATTATTATTATTATGACACATACCTTGGCTCCAAGGGATGACGTTGGATCCTGTAGAAATCTCCAGATCTTCCAGCGACACTTCTTCCAGCACGACGCAGATGCTTTGTTGTACATTGTGTCCTGAATCGTCGACGACTTTCGGTCATACTCCAGCTTCTGCAGCGACCTGCTCTGCGTCTTCCACGTGTTGTATTGCGTCCAGCAACATCGCTCAATATCCAGTTCGTCGATGCCCCAAAACAGCAGTTCATTCTGAAGGGAGGGTCCACACATATTCGTGGGGATGTGCAGCTCCCCCGTACGGTAGTAGTTAAGAATACACGCAAATCCTTGGGGATCTCTGTCAAAGAAATAGTCGCCCACCTCCGGGCGCCAAAAATGATTTAGTTTGTTTTCATCGGCTAAAACGGAATTCTTCATCTTTTTCAAAGTCGATTTGTAAGTTTCGAAAATTTGACCCCCGACGTTAATGAATATCGTTGTCTTAGGCGATTTCCTGAGTTTTTTGCTTGTACGTTTGCACGTGCATATATTCTTTGCCGTTGGGCCTGATGTGGCCGACGTATTGCCCGGAGCATTTTGATTATCGTCTGTGAGTGTCACGGTGACCCCGGAAATGTTATTCTGCTCTCCGCAGCAACATCCGTTGTTCTCGCACTCCGCGGAATCATCAATCTCATTGGCCAGATCGGACATTGTGGCTGGTGCATGCCGGACAGAGCGGTGGATGCTGTTTTTCCTTCTGATGTGCCAATCGAGACCACCTTGAGGGAAGGATGGTCGTCGCTTGAAAAGAAAAGAAAATTAACATGAATATTATGAACATATATATTTTATGATCAGCACAACGCATTTTAACGGATTTTAGATATGAAGTTAATTTCTGACAAATTGGATCTGTATGTACATTAGACAATATTTTCAAAGATATTTTTTCAATAAATGTATCAATGGGTACAATGAAAAAATAAAGATAAACATTATTATAATGACGGCATCAGAGAAAACACCATTGCCGCTTCTCCACAAACTACTGTTTTCGATAAGCAGTAAAAAAAAAAATATATTCACTTTCTCATAGACAGGGAAACACAGATCTGAGATCAAACACTCTGAGGGGCTATGTCTTGTTCAAAAGATAACATAAAAGGCATAATGCGACGGCTTGATTCAACAACCCATCTTTAAACCATTCTAATTACTAAGTTAGGTTATAAAATAAAAAGATAAACAGTTTATATATCTGACTGGTAATAAAGTAAAAAAGAAAAAGAAAAGAACGATTTGTGGATGTAAACGATAACAACAAAGTAAAAAAATAGAACTGTAACTGAACCAAACAGCTAAAAGAAACAAACCAAAGTAACAAACATTAGAAAACAACCAAAATACGTTTTGTGTACATAAATATAACATGAATCCTTCTCTTTTTTTTTTTAAATCAAAAATAATACGACTCAACCAGATGTGTTAAAAAGTCATCTTTTCTGTATTATAAATTAGTTATATTTATTCCTAAACATAAAAAAACGGTTCAAATGAACTCCAGATTACCAATTAATAATATTTATTCCTTACAACAAGTAAAACTCCTCGTATGAATGCTATATTACAAATTTATAATAATTATTTTTGAATAATATTATAACAAAAACTGTTTACATGAATTCTTGATTGTTAATTAGTAATATTTATTCATAAATGTAAGTAGAACTCTTCACATCAGTTCTGAATTACATATTAATAATATAGTCCTAAATATAAGAAGAACTAATAACATGAATTATAGATTACAAATTAATATCATTTATTCCTATATATAAGTAAAACTTTTGATATCAATTTTAGAGATAATCAAAATTAAATACATCAATTCTATATTACAAATTAGTAATTGTTATTATGGATTTAAGTAAAACTATATAAAAAAGTTCAAGATTATTAACAATTACTACAGAATATAAGTATAACTGTTCAGAACAATTCGTGTCTGCAAATTGACATTCATTCCTGAATCTAATCAAAACATCCTAAATTATTAATTAAATGATAGTTATTCCTGAATTGAAGCAGACACACACACACACGTTAATCCTAGATTACAAATGAAAAAAAAAATTGGAATACAAGCAGAACCTATCAAAATTAATCCTAGATTACAAATCAAATATTTATTCCTGGATATAAATAGAAAATATTCACATTAATTCTAGATTACAAATTAAATATTTATTCCTGAATATAAGCAGAAATTATTTACTTTAATCCTAGATTACAAATTAACTAGTGTTGTTTATTCGTGAATATAAGTCAAACAAGGTTAGACGGTTCAGTATTCCTGATTGATAAAACGAGCTAGTGAATAGAAGCAAATTTGTTGAGAGCAATTTTAGCTAGCAAGATAATAACACTGCTGAATATAAAGAAGTCTTTATAAATGAGTTCTATTTCCGGTTATGTGAGTCTGTGTGTGTGTGTGTGTGTGTGTGTGTGTGTGTGTGTGTGTGTGTTTGTGGGTATATATAATGCACTTGTGAATGTAAATAAAACCACAGACACAAGTCTAGTATTTAATTACTGACTGTTAATATAAAAAAATTGTCTTATTTATTTATAATAATGTTACAGAAATAAATATTTCAAACTGTTTACATAAAATATTCTTTGAATCAGACATGGTGAAGCTATTAGAGTTGACAGAACCATATTCATCTGTACAGTGTCTAGGAAAATATGTATTAACAATCACTATTCACATTATCTATGAAATATATAAATCAATTCTTTTCTAATCTATAAAATTACTTGTTTCGTAAATATTCTGTTTCACAGTCAAGCAAAATGTTAATTAAAAAAAAATTATTTCACCTTATTTTTTTTAATTTTTTTTCGGGATTAAAGCATTTCAAAAAATGAAATAAAATAATGGTTTTTTTTGTTTGTCTTGATGTGCATAAGTTTAATATACTTCCGTAGTCCGGTATGTTAATAGGTATTGTGATGTGTATATCTGTTTATTGTTATTTATATATTCGATCCATTATGCGTAGTTGTAAACGTGTATTCGTGTAAATATGTATGGGTCTACAGGCGTGAAATATGAAATGCTGTTTATGTAGAAGTATATATATCAATGTGTGCATAGATCTGTACAAGATCAATGATGACTGATGGAAAACTGTTTTATTAAGGCTTCATTTTGATTAAAGATTAATCTGGTTAATCTGCATAAATGTAAATAATATGAATAAAAAAACAAGGCAATCTTCAATACTCAATGATTACCATAATTCCGTCAGTTCATTTAGATCATCATCTCAAGGACAAGCAGTAAGAAATAAACAAAATAAATTCAAAGCCTAAAAGCAACTAAGCGAGTATATTTCCTGTAACATTCATTTAAAGTGCTAACATGCAGTTCAGTAAATTAGATTTGTAACTCAGTTAGAACAACAGCAAGCTCTCTAGCAATGAGCAGCATATTTTCTCTCTCTCCTTGCCGCTAACGACAACAACGCACTACTTACCACGGCCTTTGATAAATCAATCATCAATGAATGTTACGGGTTCTCCTAAAGGGTGGATCTCAGGCGGTGTCCCCAACACTGAGTTACAACACTTAGACCGCCTGGATTTTTTTACCAAAGTTTTCACCTGAAATCCAGGGTTAATCTAGCATTAGGAAATTCAACTGATTACATTAACTAACTGATAGTTATTTTTATTTTTATGTGTTCTTATTATTTATTTTGGCCATCATATGAATACGTAAGTTTATTACTGTTTATTATACGCAAATTTATGAAATGTCTGCCAGAAGAAGATATTAGCATAATTATAGATCAAACAAATGTCTAACACGCACGCACGCACGCACGCAGACACACACACACACGTCGAACGTTTATGCATGTATGTATATTCTAAATACATGTATGTATGTTTGTATTCAGTACAAATTACAGACTTCATCAAGGGTATCTGTAAAAGTCATCACAAGATAATCTATTTGTTCTCACTCATTCAGAACAATGTGCAGACTTCTCTTACTTTTTATATATATGCATGTGTGTCTGTGTGCGGGCGTGTGTGTATGTATGTGCGCCTGTGTGCGTGTGCAGCTGGGTTAAAAATAACAAAATACCAAGTGTTTTTAACATTAATGATTTCAAGAATTATCTTCTTCTATCTTTGGATTTTACTACTGCTTTTTTTTACACAGGTAAACCGCAGTCGCAACTGCCAGAATTCCAGAAAAGTTTGGATCCGCGCCTGAGTTGTCATTTCAGTATGTTACACCATCCAGTATTGTAGTTCTCGTAACAGATCTAGGGAATCTTTGACTCGCTAATTAAAACAAGATGTCTAAAAATATATTATACCGCGTTACATATAAACACAATGACATCAGTCCACAGAGATAATGAAAAAGAAAAGCCCCCCTATTCAATAAGATGGGTTACTTCATTTTATGTATGCTGTATTATACAAAGGAAACACATACCACGTCTCTTAATAAAACGGACGTATACAGAAATGATCGTTCCTCCGACACGTAATTCCATTTTTTTACTTTCAGAAAAGTTAAAAGTTTAATAAATAGGTATTCGTAATATGGGGGAAGGTACAGATACGTCGTACATACAACCACAGTATATGTATTCTTAACACTTTATAACGTCAGAATGAAATTATTGAAGGGACCACAGAGTCGCATACACCCGCAACATTTTTAACCGCAAACTCGCAAAGGATGGATCTAAAACGCTGTGCAGATACCAGTGCAAAAAGAGGAATTATCTTCTCTTTTTTTCTTCCGTTTATCACTCACGTATGTGTGATGTAAAAAAATGCACTAACCTGACAGAAATGCAGAACAGTTATTTTGTTCCGTGACGCAAGGCGTTGAAGCAAGAGGATGCGAATGTTTCGCGAATTTTCTAGCTACTTCTGCACGATGGTCTGATGATTTTAGCAGTAGCCAGACTTAACATTGTTAGAGGAGGTGTGAGTGTGGGTTGTGTTTTTCTCCCGTGAGAGATCTGTTCAAGCATGCTTTGTATGACCATAACCTCGGTATCAGCCCGAGAGTTCTAATATAGATTATTAACGTTGTATTCAGTGCAATTTTTATGTCAGTTTTATTTTTTCGTTTCTAACTGTGTCTCCTCGCTGACTCTCTGTTAGTAGATATGTGTGAGTGTGTTCATATATACTTGTAAATGTGGGCATTTATATGTGTACGTATGTATGTATGTATATATGCATGTTTGTATATCTGGATGTATATAATGTATCTATTTTAATGTAAATATATATGAGTGTATGTGTATGTACAACGTACTTAATACATGTAGCTATATATAATGTACTTGTGTGAATGTATGCATGTATTATCTGTGTGTGTGTGTGTGTGTTTAACTACTTATTTCTGTGATTAAACGAGTACACCGACTGACAGAGAAAGTCTTCCACTCATTTTCACACAAACACACACACTGTAAATTACAACCTTCAATATATGAAATCTAACTGTCCTAAAAATACATTAGCGAACGTACTGCAAAAATAATAAATAATAACCTGTTTGCCACTACACTAATTAACATCATTAGCAGCATAAATTATCGAAATTAGTGTAGCAGCAAATTACGCACGTGTTAAATTATTAAGCTGTTGAAAGTGAGACGTTGAAGTGCGTTTTTTAGTGGAGTGGTGTTTTTACTCTACGGGTCTTAGACAAACAGGAAGATGCACGATGGGGATGCAAGGGCGTTTGCATCAAATTAAAACCGCAAACCAGCTGAAGCAGAAGATCTGAGCCGAGCAACACATAAATTAAAATGTGTCTGACAGAATAATAATTATGATATCAGTTTGTCAAATATTTTATGTCGTATTTTATCGCCGCTGTTTCTGTGGTTTTTTGGAACAAAATAAAGCAATTTTGTGAAGCTGAAGAAAAGGGTTAGAAGGATGGGACTTTTTGTTTTTTAAATTATTTCTCGTTCCAGCAGACGTGTTTATCAAATGTCGTGGTATAGACTTTCCTTCCAGTATATTATTTTTTTCAAAAGGAAATCTTGCTGCTAAGGGTTAATAGTATGTAATTGTTTTTGCGTGAATATTATCATACTGCAATTAAATGAGTGCTATCATGTAAAAATATATAGAGCTGTTGATGAACAAGCATACATTAGTTTATCACTGACTGTTTTGTTTACGATTCACTGACAACAGTAGTAACAACATCAACCCGATTAAGGATAAAAAAAAATAAAAAAAAAAAAAATGAAGTTTATGACGTCAGTCGAAGATCGTAACCCACAACTTATAGAATACTGATAGCACTCCCAACTAAAACAACAATTTAAACAGTAACCTAAGTAAAACATGTAATGCGACCAGGCTGGAAATCAGAAATTTAAAAATAACAACAATGGATAGAAGAGTTCAGGCAAAGAATGTGTCCAACAACAATAACAACTACAACAGAACCACCGCCAACAACGTCAATAATATTAATACTGGCTGACTTAAAAACGGACCTTTTGATATATTTTTTTTAAGCTGAACAACACAACCCAAATACAACAGCTGCAACAACTACAACACATAATAAATAATAACCATACTTAATGTCGATCATTACTTCGACATCAGTGACGCAGAAAAAAAAGAAAAAAAAAGAAAAGAATAATACTTACATTCAGACAAACAATCATAGTTTTTTGGCGACTGGCATTATCCAGATCAACATTTTAGAAATAAAAATGTCTTCTGAATACATTTATTCAAGCTAAATTCCAGTTTGTACCTGCCACGTTACAATTTATGTCAAACAAAAGTTCCCCTTTCTTTTCAAACGAGGCAAAATCGCGGCAAAACACATATAATCTATATCTCAAATGATCGAAACAATTACAGAACCAGGACTTGTGACATTTGATATGAAAAGTAAACAATTAACCATGCCCGAACCGTCCAACATAATCCTTCATTTGCATGAGACTCAAGGGACGCAACCTCCAAGGGAACTTAATTTAATAGTTAAAATGCAAAAGGGGAAAACTCTTTCCAGAGCAATCATTAAGTTCCGTTCGAACTCTTCAAGATTATCAGAGGCAAAACTTCAAACATCAACTCTCCTTGTCTAGTGTAATTAAGTTTAAAATGTTTTTTTTTTTTTTTTTTTTATGTCTCTGTTTAGCATATCTTCAATCAGTTCTTCGTAAAGATTTTTTCTCAGTTTTGACTGAATATCAAATAAACAGAATATTCTGTGAAGTCGTATTGTTTTTATCTCAGTTGAGAACTGGATGTTTTTCAGTATCGAGTTGGTCGATCAATCTCCTTCGTGAGAATGGAGTATATGCCTTTTGACAGTTTTCAGTTCCAACTACTGCAGCAGAACGGGTTTATCTTTACGCCAAAACTGATACTGTGGCCGTTCTTGCTGTGTATCTTATATTAGGACAAAACTTTATACTCGCGTTTTCGTGGCTAGTGTGTATTCACCACGGATTTCTCTGAACAAATGATAAATCTGATGTTCTTTGAATAGTTACATTTGTCTAGATTCATACTGATAACGCCGTTCCTGAGAGAAATAATGATGAATTCCAAACATTCAAAATAGGATTAAACTTTCTGTTGTGAAAATTGTTAATTTTTTATCGTAAAATTCATACAAACCGACACCCACACACACGCACACACACACGAGTTTTTATTTGTGTGTATGAATTTCTGTATATCAAAATCGTGTCTGTTTATCGTAGTTTCTGTCCATCTCATTCCTTTATCTCTCACCAAATGCTCTTTCATCCTGTTTCCTTACAGTTACCCTCAAAAGCCAAGTTCTAAAAATAATAACCGAAAGCCAGCCAGTGTCATGACCACTACGTTTGACAGAAATATTTTTATTTGTAAACGTTCGTACTCGTTCGCACTAAAGGGTCGCAGATAGTAAAAGAATGAAGTACACGTTGTTGCCAACGTTTGTATAATTGGAACTCCCATCCGCCATTTGTTTCTTAGTTGAATGTAAATGTCGAACCGGAACGCCGTTGTGGACGCAGTGGGAGCGGTTGACAGGGGCAGAGTCAAAACGAGGCGACGGAATATGAAAATGTTCCCATTGCTGTATAATAAGTTGTAAATGTCAGAGTGTGTTCAGAACCAGTGCAGAATAGAAGCAATTCAAAGTAAATAACTTCAGTTCAACGAGTTGGTTCGGTTCAAACAGTGGAGTTATTTAAATCGAGAAAGTAAGTTACTTTAGCTCTATATAAATTAGTCGAAAAAGTTAAATTTGTTCAGTTTATTTCTAGTAGTTATTTGAGTTTATTTCTAAATTTAGTTCATTTATTTACAGTGTACTTGAACTAATATCCTGTCTATATTTCATATTCTTCTAAAGTTACTTTTATTATTAATTTTATTTTTAAACACCTTAGCTTTCTGAAATTCTGCTGATAGTAAAGTGATGTCAGTTGTATACAGGTTCCATCTACCCACCATTCTCTCTATCTTCTCTCCCTCCCTCCAACCCGTTCCTCTTCTCTCTTTCTATCTGATTTTGTCTATTTGTGTCTGTCTGTAATTCTTAAGATCTTTCTTTTTGTCCACCTCTTTCGTTCTTTCACACACACACACACACAAAAAGTAACACAGTCATACCCACTCTCTCTCTGACACAGACGTGCACAGACGTACTTGTCGCTCTCACAAGAGACAATCCTTTCTATTTCTAGACGTCTCTCAGTGAACGCATTTTCTGCGACGATGCAAATGAAGCCATTTTCTTCTGCCATTTCACTGACACACTGAGAGGATGCTAAGCAAGCAATTAAACGGGACTGCCGTGATCTCTGGAGGACGCCAGTGAGTTAATTACTAGCAAACAAGCCACGCCAATTTGCATAAATAACTCTTTAAAGAAGAGATGCACTCGTAATGCTGTTTTGTCCTGGGACCTTCTGAAACGAACGTGTCTTAAGTACGGAAACATTTTGTTTATGCTGAGGAGCAGACGTCTCCGGGGACCTCGACTAAAGAGCTGGAGAGATACGAGATAGGTAATAGGGGATAAGAAAGCGAAGGTGTGAGGATGGATGGGGGAAAAGGGAAGATGCAAGAAACAAATAAATAAATAATAATAATTTAAAAAAAAAAAAAAGATGGGAGGAAAATTAAAGTAAAAGGGATATATATATATGAAAAGATGAGTGGGAAGGGAAAATTGGGAAAGCGAGAGTGAAGGGGTTCAGAGAGATGAGGTAACACTACACTGAAATGAGAGGAAGTTAGAAATAAGTAAACGAAAGGTAACAGGGAGGAGAAGAGAAGAGGAGAGGAAAAAGGTTAGTTAGAAAGGAGAAAAGAACGAATAAAAATAATAATAATAAGAAGAAAAGGTAATGATGAGGAGGAAAAAACAAGTACAATGAAAGATTAGAAAATAAATAATTCGCTGCTCCTATTGACTTAAAAAGTTTTAATGTGTGTGTGTGTGTGTGTGTGTGTGTGTGTGTAAAATCTTCAAAATAAAGAAAGAAAGAAAGAAAAAAAAAGGAAGAAAGAAAGAAAGAATGAAAGAAAAAATAAGAAAAGAACTGGTTCCTACTTTATTCAACTTTATCCAAAGAGAAAGACACGATTCCTTATTACAAACCAAGAGTATGTATTAAAAAATCATATTTCAGAAATATTGCCATTAGAAAACAGAAATAAAACAAAGAGAAAGACAGATGTGCAGAGTAGAAATACTCTGTCCGTGCCTCTTCACTGGCCTATCCCCAGGTGACTCAATACTGTACAATTATACACGCAGTAAGTCATATCTCCAACCTAAGCACATCTGACAAGACACGGTAAATGAATGGCTACGTTATTTCAGCCTCGGACGTAGTAATAACGGTTAAACGTCACGAGAGGTCACAGGTTGTGAGATCAGTCTTCAACACGACACACTCTGGACTATACACCATTCCACCTTCATCTCGCGACTGAGCTGTCACTGGCAAGTTGGATGATGTATATATATATATATATATATATATATATTTTTTACGGTTACTTGGTGAGTGTTGTATCTGTGGGTTTCCTCTAATTATAGTTATATTAATGATAAGTGGTTAAAAGAAAATAAATAAATAAAAAAAGCTTTGTTCTATTTCTGCAATGAGGTTAATTGTGTACAAATTGTAACATCACGTTTAATGGGATCTGCATTTTACAGAGGTTCAGGCAGCCATGGCAGTTACCTTATTTATTTATTTATTTATTTTTTTTTATTTATTTATTTATTTATTTTTTGTTATTTATTTATTTATTTATTTATTTATTTATTTATTATTTGTTATTTGTTTATTTATTTATTATTTGTTATTTGTTTGTTTGTCTGTTTTTGTTTATTATTGTTTGATTATTTTATTTTATTATATTTTTGTTGCTACTTCTGCTATGTAACATTCTACCATTATATTAAAGCATGTGAAATATATAATGATGTATTTCTTTAAGTGTATATATGTGTATATATATATGTAATAATGTTTAGCCACATACATATACACACATGGTCATTAAATATGCTAGAAATGCTATATGCTTACACTGAGAACCACTAGCATCTTTGAAAAGAGAGAGAAAACAAGCACTAAAGCATCATTACTTAGATTATCGTACAAGCGCTGTGCGTTAAAAAGAGAAAATGTTACTTTCGTGTTTTTATGTTTCTCAAAATGATGTTTTAGTTAAAGTGCAGATGTTTACGAGTCTGTGAATGGTTTGATAATGTAGAAACAACAACAATTATTATGATGACGATGATGATGATGATGATGATGATAATGATGAAAAAGATTACGACTATGCGATATATCCTTACTACTACTACTTATATTGCTGCTGCTACTACTACTAATATTTCTGACACAACTTCTACGACTACTACTACTACTATAATACTACTTTTGCAACTGTTACTCTTTCCACCAAAACTGCAACAATGTTTTTTTTGCTATAGCTATTACAGTTACTGCTACTACTACTGCTGCTCCTATTACTAATACTGCTGCGACTACTACTAATACAGCTGCTGGTTCTACAGCAACAACTACTACTAATATTTGCATTATTATTAGTACCATTATTGCTGTTTCTATTATTACAAAAGAACAATAACTACTATTACTATATTTCAACTTTCAACTTCTCTACTACTGCTTCTTCTACTATTACTGTTGCTACTAAATTTACAACTACTACTACTACTACTACTAGTAGTAGTAGTAGTAATACTACTACTCCTATAAAGCATTGCATCATTACTCTTAATATTACTATCATTACATCAGTTTGTTATAAGGACAAGCAAAGAAACTTTAACAAAATATAATAAAAACAACTACAACAACAACAACACAAATAATTAAAGGTAGACCTGACAGACAGAGGACTGACAGACAAACAGACAGGTGGACGGACAAAGAGATAGATATATAAACAGAGAAAGTAAACAAATAAATACAGGAATGTTTCTAGAACAAACATATGGATCTGTTACAAGTATGATTAACGACACAACAACGTGCTGTTGTTTATCGTTCCTGCCACGGAATTTCACCATTTTAGACACACGACGAGCATTTCTGAGTGGAGAGTCAGGAGATCAAGTTTAAGAAGAGTATTCGGAGAGAGCATGCTGTGTGTGTGCCCCCATTGACTTTATAGTTCCCTCTTCTTCTTGATAAACCTGCTTTAAAATTAAACCCATCATGATGTATGCTCCGCCCCCTCTTTTCTGAAATCTTGGAACCGCCCCTGCATGAAGTGTCTAAGTTGTTGAGAAGCAAACGACTGTTGCTGCGAAGAAACAAAATCATTTTTTTGTTTCGTTTTCTTTTCTTTTCACTTTTTTTACTTTCAATTCGTTCATTTTCCATTCGCCTTTCTTTCTTCAGTTTGTATGGTTTCAGCTTTTTTTTTAAAATTACTTCTATTTTTATTTATTTATTTATTTACTTATTTATTTATTCAGCTAATTCTGCGATTCCCCGTACCACCAGTTCCTCGATTGTCTTTTCTCTGATATCGGTGATGTGTTATTTTTAGTTCCATCCACAGTCAGTTATTTTTCCTTTTTTTCTAAACTGGCACTTTTTTTTTCATCCTGTCGATAGACGTTTGAAATGGAAATTGTGTGCTGAAGGAGAGAAGATATTTATTATTTCTTTTCCTTTCAGAAAATCTAAATTAATTATCTATCTATCTATCTATCTATCTGTCTGTCTATCTATCTATCTATCTATCTATCTATCTATCTATCTATCTATCTATCTATCTATCTATCTGTCTGTCTACCTACCTACCTACCTACCTACCTACCTACCTAACTACCACCTACCTACCTACCTATCTATCATTTATCTATATATCATCTTATATCTATCTATTTTCATAACGTTATAATATTCTGGTTTTTCCCTACCTCTTTTTCTTTTTTCATTTTGTATCTTCAATTTTCTTTAGTTTTTTCCTACCTCACTTTAGCTGCTTCATCAACACAGTGAGTAGTAAGAAAGCTGTTTACCACAAAGTAACTCTGTACGTTGTGTGTCTTATCTGTCATAAAATACACAACCAATGCAGCCAATATTTCTGTTTTGTTTTCGTTTCTTTCTTACTTTTTTTTCTCTTTTTTTTTTTTTTTTTTTTTTTTTTTTTCTTTTTTTCTTTTCTTTTTTTTTTTCTTCTTTTTTTTTTTTTTTTTGTAAGCTAAAGATTTTTCCCCTATCATTCAGTCTTTATAAATATTGCCTGTCTTTTATTTTCTTTTTTTTTCTTTTCTTTCTTTCTGCTCTATTTCTACTTCTTTTCTGATTTATTGTTATATTATTTTTCAATTTCTGTCTTTTTGTTTCTTCTTTTTTTTAATTCAGCCTGTCTCTTTCTTATCAGCCATTTTTCGCCATTTATATGTTTTCTTCAATAGCATTTTCGGAGTGAAACAGCACAGATATCAAAACCACATATGTGTATACTACTTATAAATACCGACGTACAGACCTGCATAAAATACGAATATACCGATTAAATTTGTAATAATTTACAACAACAACACAAAATAAATAAATAAATAAATAAAATCCTCTCGTTACATCATGGACAACTCTTGTAAATAATCAGCCAGGGATCTTTAAAAAGCTTTTTCCTGTTTCTGAAAATAATATGCAGCAGCTTTTCACAAAGCCATTGTTTGGAAGAGCAAATATTCACACATGAGAATAAAGAATCGATTAACAGTGCTATGTCGCAGCCCACGCTCTAACTACTGATATAAATATATATATATATATATTTATACATTTACATGTACACGCACACATACAAACACATATAAGCGGGAATGAAGGGGATTTAGAAAGGTAAGGTAACTGTAAATCGAAGTGAGTGGAAACTGGAGAATTGGAAACAGGTGAACGAATGGTAACAGGGATGGGAAGAAGAGAAGATGAGAGAAAAGCGGAGTTAGACAGGAGAAATGAAGGAATAATAATAATAATAAGAAGAAGAACAACAACAACTACTACTACTACTACTACTACTACTAGTACTGCAATGAAAGGAGGGAAAATAAATAAATTGCTGCGCTATTAAATTCCAAAATATATATATGTAGATAGCTAGATACATAGAGAGACAGACAGACAGACATATATATATATAGATAGATAGGTAGATAGATAGATATAGATAGACAGATAGATAGATAGATAGATAGATAGATAGACATACAGACACACACACACACACAAATGTTTATATAATCTCAAAAAGAAGAAATGAATATGGTTCTAATATATATAATTATACTACTTTGTAATAACAAATTTTGCTAAAATAGGATGCACAACTAAATACATAAATAACTACTGAAGACGTATCTGACAGAGGTAAGGAATAACAATCTGATTACTTGTAATCTTTATCTCGTCCCACATGTCAACCATCAGAGTGTTATTTATGACATTAAGTTACCTGTGTTCAGTTTGTACGATTTTGTTTCAGTTTCCCATCCAAGTCAGAACTGCATTGTCTGTGTCTCTGTGGAGCGGACATCATTATTAACAACTGTTGATTACTGTTTGAATGTGCGCGTTTTATTTAGATCTATTTATTTTTATTTCTGAATGATTTCTGAGTACGTGCGTTACTTTGCACGTGCATTACTCTGTGTGAGTATAAGGTAAAGAAAGAGAGGTTGAGTATTTGAATATGAAGTGTGTTAGTGCGCATGTGCATGCGCATTTATTCTAAATGAATGCACATTTATGGAATCGAGTAGTGTTCGTGTGTGTGTCTGTTAATTTGAAAGTGAAAAGACGGAAAGAAAAAGCAATTTATAATCAGTCGATTGTAAACTATGATTATGAATATATTTACTTACATTCCAAACGCAAAAGACATGTTTAATTTCTATATCATGAATATATAATTTGAATATGTATATTTGCTTTTTTGAACTAGAATTATTTTTTCATTTATATTTATTTAAAAATAAACACATTGGTATGCTATCAAAATGCTCAGTAATAATACACAATATTTTAACAGGATATTTTAATTAAATTAAACTCATTCTGAATAAATCATATATCCTGTTTGACATTTCATGGAGAAAAATTAACAATGAGTATTTAACGTATATAATGTGCAATTGATTTATTTATGTAATGTTATAAATAAAGTTATCAGACGATGCATACTGAAACCAGAGTTGAATTAATCTACATTTATACAAATAACAATAGGAATCATTAACCATATTCAGTTGTATAGCTAGTTACAATATCCATAACAAATTACGTAATTATATCTAAAATAGTTAACTCATTTTAAAGGTTATTGTTTGTTAGATTGTCTGTGTGTTTGTTTGTCTGTTTGTTTGCTTGATCAAAATGTCCTGTCTTTGATGTACATGTCTCTAGAACCGCTTGTTTTTATACATGTGACAGACAGACATATAAACCGACAGTTAGACAGAGTGAAAGGGAGACAAAAGGAGACATAGAGAGAGAGAGAAATAGAGATTCACACACACACACACACACACACACACACACACACACACGTATATATCCACCGTTTGAATGACAACAAGAAATAAAAATAAACAAGAGACGGAGAAAAACATTAATTAAAACAAACAACAAAATAAGAAAGAAATAAACAAATTCCTTTCAACCAATTACTTTGACATACTTCCCAACATTCAAGGCAACACTAATCCACTCAGCAAACATAATGATATCCATAGTTGTTTCATCAAAACAAATTTAACATTGTCACGTCAGATTACAGAAGATTTGCGATAATGTATTTACACTGAAACAGCGTGAAATAGTTTACAGCGTGCAAATGTTTGTTTATTTATTTATTCATTCATTCATTTAATTTCATTTTATTAGAAGAAATAAATGTATTTATTCATTCATTCATTTATTTATTTTATTTCATTTTATTAGAAGAAATAAATTTATTTATTCATTTAATCATATAATGCATTATTATTGAGATATAACTGGACAAAGGTAGGAAAACTTATTTACAGTGGACAAATAATTAACTTGTTTCTAACGAACAGAGGCAAACCTGCACATATCAGACACTAAACTGAAATTACTGAAACGAGATAAAAAGAATCAATAAACTGATGAACGAAAGAACTAACGAATGAATGAATGAAATTTTAACGAAACCCCAGCACAAAAATCATATGGTCTACTGGATGTCAAACAAAGGTAAATACCAAAAAACAGTCATTATATATAAAAATTCAAAAATTAATTAAAACACAGTGAAAACAGCTGAGCAAAAATAAAAGTATTACAGTTTAATTAAATTTAAAATTTATATAGTCAATTCTGTAACTCTTAAAAAATTTAAAAGAAGTTCAAGTATGGAAAGGAAATGATTATTTTATTCAAGCATTTGTTTTGAAATCACTGAACGAAAGATGACAATAACAACGACGACGACAAAGAGCAACGACAACAGCTGGAATGGTGTTTTGATTCATTGTTAGATTCGGTTCGTTTCACTGCTTAAACAAATCCAAAACAAACAAACTTAACAACGACAGCAAAGAACAACAACAACAAGAAACAATGATCAGTTTTAAAATAAAATAAAGAAAGAAAAGAAAGACTGGACAATGTTTGAGAAACACTTCATCGGCTTCGTTAACCTCACAAGTGTCACTGAATGGGCGGGTGCTGAACCAAAAGCACCTATGTTGTTGTTTTTTTTCCTTTCATTTATTTATTTTTTATTTATTATTATTATTTTTTCTCATATAATATTATTTCGTTTTGAAGGTTATATCCTTTTCAGTTTTGAAATAATGCTGGATCCACTACTGATTTTTATTTTTTTTTATTTTCTAATTTAAACTAATTTATAATAAACTTTTTTTTCTTTTTTTTTTTTTGACTGGATATAATTATATTCATTAAAATATTGTGTACTGTTATCAAATAACGATAATTTCATCGACCAATTAAATATAATATGAAAATAACTGATAAATAACCATCAAAATATATATAATCACATCAATTACTTCAACTTTAAAAACACAATCATATATATTATTACTACTATTATTACAACAATTGTTATAATTATAATTATTATTATTATTATTATTATTATTATTATTATTATTATTATTACTATTATTATTATCATTATTATTATGTTGTTGTTGTGGCCATTATTGCTGGGTTTTTATTGTTAATTTTTACGTCTTCAAAGGTGAATAAACACAACATGACCCACTTATCAGTTCCAGATGTGTCTTAGGATCACCTTTCTAGAACCCAGTGCAACCTCACAGTACACGCACACTACTCATTAAAGATGAGTGAATGAGACTCATACTTTCTACCAACAAATGGATGCTGAGAGATAAAACACAACAGTAAATGTAGGGGAAAATAAAAGGAAATATTGTCATACCCAGAGTGATGTCTTGCTTCAAACTGAAATTTTATTTCTGTATAATAAAAATATTTGAAAATGATCCATTAAATGAAATTTGTAGAAGTAAAAAAAAAAAAAAAAAAAAAAAGGATTATAGAAGCGAAAAGGAAAAGAAAAGAAGAAGAAAGAAAAGAAAAATGAAGAGAAAAAAGAAAATAGAAATAAAACAAATAGAAAAGATGAAAGAAAGAAAAAATGATAGAAGAAGATAAAAATTCTGAAGACGAGAGAAAAACAAACGAAAATAAGAATACGAAGTAAAGAAAATAGATAAAGATATAAGAACAGATGAACTTCGCGGAAAACTAACAAATTACATTACTAAAACAAAACTAATTCGTTAAGCCAGCTTGATATTATGCTAATCCTAGAGAAGGGTTTACTTGTCAAAGAATTCTAACTCGTACAAAAATATCAACAACGTTACCCGTTTTTCCTTTTTGCCATGTGATCCGAAGGTGCCTGGGGCCACCATCAATGCCGATTCAACCATAGCCAGATTTCCTTTTGACACACTTCATTGGGTGGCTACAGTTCAGTGGAATACTGAATACCATGAAGATAGGTCCGGTTTATGTTCAGAAACATTAATAACCTAACTGGCAGGATGTTGATAAGGCGCATGTCCGGAACATCAATTTCATTTATAAGGATTTTTTTTTTTTTTTTTTTTGCGAATGCCTAATTTAAGTAAATGCCTAATTTCTGAAAATGTGTTAGATAACAGCTGATTTAAGTTCACACAAAGCTTTTTCTTCCCAACAAGCTGTTCTTTTATACAAAAACCCTGCACAAGATTAAAAATCCAGAATAAATTATATAAAGTGATATTGAACCAGCTGATCAAAAAAAGCGTGACTGACAATATGTATTTCACAGAAATAACTGATTGTTTTCAAAAATAACCATTTGTTAAATCAGTAAAAGTACGTAAAGCCCAGTGAAACGTTTAACGAAGTGGTTGAGTCTACAAAAGCAAGACTGCGTCAAATAATTATCACAGGAGAACGGCATCTGGAAATATTATTAATACTCAGCTAGGAACGCCAGCCAAAACGAGACTCGTGCCAAAAACTAGAGTGTCTTTACTTCTGTCATACTCTGGCAAAGAACATGTTGTTATCATTCCGCGAACGCCTTGTGCTTAGAACGGCAGAGAAAAAGTCAACGGAACAGCTAAATATCCCGTAATTAAAAACACACAGCTTTCTCGCCACTCTGGTGTATATACTAGCAGCTGTCCTCACAGTACGTAACGTGTACAAAACGTTGGACAAACACGCTCTATCGTCCCGTTTGATTATGGGACTTGACTGCAGACTGGTGTTCTGTTTTTGGCTAGCGCTGTAACGCGACACCATTAATATGTACCTGGTTGGCTCAGCACGCTGTAGATAATTTTATTTGGCATACCGATGCTACGCGTGAGTGATGCCTTTGGGAATTCTGTCTTGGCACAGGCTTTACGCATTGCAAAACAATGAACTGCATAAATACATTGTGCATAAAGAAGTCTGATGAAAACCAGTGTCACACAGTGCTTTTATTCTTATTATACTTTTTATTTTTTTATTTTATTTTTTTTTAACAGAAATAACTGAATATATGTTCCAATATATACATGTTCATAAAAAAGTAGTGGTTTTATCCACACACACACACACACACACACACATATATTTTTTCTTTTACATACAGACATATATGCATACACAATACACATATTTCATACATATACACACAGATATACACACAGATATACACATACATACATACATACATACATACATACATACATACATACATACATACATACATACATACATACATACATACATACATACATACATACATGTCTGATAACTTAGGCCAGTTATAAGAAACAGATAAGTAATTGAGGTTAATGTTGTGTCTTGGGAACCAGACATTTTCTTCGACTGTAAGTAAACTGACACATGATATTATATTTGTCACAACTCATTAAGCCGTTCACAGGAAACGGAGTTGACTTTTTGTAAACTATTTACATTAAATGACCTATTATTGTTTAACGGTCTGTATTTTATTCAAATCGTCCAGTCATTACAGCCGCTTCTGTCCACGTGACACAAACAACGGGTTTGACCAAATTGCACCGACCGCATAAATAAGCAAACAGTGAAACTAGGTAGGTTATTTTGACAGCTTTTATGTTTACTTACTTTTTTTTTTTTTTTTAATTATTTGTGAATTTGTGCCACCTATTTATTTACAGTTTTGATTGATTATTATTATTTATGCATAATTATGTAGTTGATAGAATTTATTTTTTGTTTTGTTAATTTTTATTTATTTATTTAATATTTCCGTTTATTCCCCCTTTTTTTACTATTAGCATTACTTATTATTATCATCATCATCATCATTATAATATCATCATCATTGTTAAATATAAGAACGAACTCTGATTCCAGTAAATCGCACGGTGATCGTTTCGCTATAAGTATTTTCAAAATAGCAGCTTCACCTGTGTACTTAACATTCTGTGCCAAAGCAGCAGTTACACACATTTGTAAATCGTGTTTGTAGAAACCATGAATTACCAGCGGTTAAACTCCGCTATCCTCAAACTCCAAAATAATATATAGTAATAAAAAACAGGATCAATTTGTCTTATGAGTCTTAAGAAAACAGAAAATATTTAGTTGTATATATATATATAGTTACACAGATACATACGTACATTCCAACATACATACAGACAGACAGACAGACATACACTTGCATGCAAACATATATACATTATTACATATGTGCACATACATACATTATTACATGCATACACAGATACATACATCGCTATGTATTTATACACTCAGTTCACGAGACTTGTTAATCTATTTAGTTTAGTGTCTAGGTTTTCACAATACATTGTTGAGAGAGAACGGAAGAAAAAAGATTGGTTTGTAATTTCTCCCCAGGCGACTCCTGATTCCTAAAATAGAACTGCAACACAAGCACCGACACACTGCAACAGAGAGCTGTGACTAAGAAAACAGACAGAGCTCTTCAGTGTTGTTCTTCACACTGCATCACTTCTGTGTTTGTTTCTTGCAATAAACTTTTATGGTGTGTGTCCGTCAAAATATAATAAAATAAAAGATTTTTTTCACTGAAAATTGTCAAAGGTTCTCTCTTTTTCAGTGAATAATTGTATATTTTATTCAACAGCATAAATGTATTAAAATAAGTAAAAGGAGTTAGATTAGCATCTCTCTCTCTCTCTCTCTCTCTCTCTCTCTCTCTCTCTCTCTCTCTATTGTTTTTCTCTGTTATTGTTTTTCTCTGTTTTTTTTTTCTGTCAGTGGTTTTTTACATATTGTTTTTTTAACTGGTTTGTTACATATTGAGATTTTTTAGAATAGGGGATTACTGCATCCACTGCGCTGTTTCCCGTTCCAACAACTCACACGTATATCATATATACATGTACATACAATTATAGATATTAATACAAATACACGAAAAGTCATACTTATAATTTATATCTGAAAATATGTAAAATGTCATTAACCCATAATTAGACAGA
>CM022671.1:32907426-32917426 GCA_012295275.1 Chrysomallon squamiferum | reverse complement strand
CTGGCTGTAATTCGTTTTGTTTCGTCGTCGACTAGGATTAATTCAGCTGTCTGGTGACTACATTTGGTTTTAATTAATCCACAAAAGCTGCTTTGATTCTACATTTTTCCTTTTACGTTTTGCTTTATTTTTCTTGAACTTTTTTCTTAGTCCATTGTTTTTTTGTTGTTTTTTTTGCTCTTTCAGTGTCTTCCTTATCTAATTACTAAGGTTTCCTCTTTCTATGATTGCATAGTGCAATAAAATGTATGTAGAGACGTCGCTAAGAGAATTATAACACAACTAAACAAATCGATCGCTAATACTACTCCTTACTCACTTTCTTAAGTCGGTGTTGGTTTTCACAGCTGAACATTTAAACGCCGGTTTCGCGTCAGATGCTGGCACAACGATGAATTAGCCAAAGGAGAGTGAAAAAAAAAGTTAACAATAAATTATATATTCCACTTGTAAACTGAGCGTGAGAGAAGAAAAAAAATATATATAACGAAACAGAGAAAGGTTAGTGATGTCAAAGATAGATCTTCTTTCAGGATAAGCGAAAAAACACAAAAATATCTCTGATTGTATCTCGCAGGTGCCGAGTTGAGCCAACTCTTGTTTTACTCTTGTTAAAGATAACAGTTCGATTATCTTCTTAAATACAACACACTCTGTTAGCTTTGTAGTTTTAGCATAGCTGTCTTTAAAACGGAGTGTTTATAGTATCAGCATTTACCATCTATAATTAACTTACAACGATAACTTTCAGCTCATATTTCGCAGTCGTCTTTAGTGTGGAGACATCAATACGTTAACTTCTTACGTTAAATTAGCCTGCTGTAATAACTTTCTATTCATATACTGTATTACCTACCAGAATTCATCCCACTGTGTCAGCTTTTTAATTTTTTAACTTAGGATAAACTTATTCTCGAATGTCTTCTGTGTTATTTCAAGAGCTGATTGGATAGCAGTTACTGGCTTTCAGAAAGTAACAAATCTGCAGATCGCTCTGACATTGAGAAACTAACGAAAACAGATCTGGTGATCTAGGCAATCAGTGATGTTTGGACATACGCCGAGATTATTTCTTTTTAGTTAATAATTATTATCTGCTGGGTTTTCTCTCTGAATTTTCATACTAATCTTTACATCCGTGGTATAATAATAATAATAATAATAATAATAATGAAATAGAAATATATATACATATATATGACTGTGTGTGTGTTAAAGTCCTATTTCTTTCACACAAACACACACACACACACACACACACACACACACACATACATACACACACACACACACACACACACATATATATATGTAAGATAAATCATTATCTTCACAAAAACATTTTAAACCAATGATAAATTACAGTAAAGTATTGCTGTTGCGCGGCGTATTTTAATCGCTTTTGAATCTGGAAATGCAAACACTATAGGCTATCCATTATCTCTCGAATGAAACCTGATTACGTCTCGCGTAATCCTCGCAGACGACAAAAGTCAAGTCCCAGCAGACGAGAGTGAACCGTTACTTGTCTTGACACGAGCAGACGAGATGTAATTGGACACAGTGAAGATTTTTACTGAAAGGTTACGAAACAGCACATTAATTCAATTCTTAAATTTTAATAACAGACAATAACGTTTCACCTGGTCGATGTTAAAGATAAAAACGTATTTGTCCAACGAAATATTTCTCCTTCACCGTGTGCTTTTAAGCCTATCTCCTGTTGCTGTTAAACCAGTCCATAAAATAAAAATAAAAAACATTTCCTTTCACAGGTCAGCTTGTTACAAAGTACTAGCTTTTGGCCTTAATGTTTTAAGATCATTATTTAATGACAACTAATTTTATTTTCTCGTATGTTTTTGTTTTTAGAGAAAGAAAGACAGAAAGACACACAAATAACCTTTAAGAAAAAGAGATAAGAGAGAGTGATATAGAAGAAAAAAATCAAGAGAGATAAAGTATTAGAGAATAAAATGAATACTAAACTGAGGAGCTGGAAAAACATAAATAATCTAAGCCAGTGTGAAAGTATGCATAAAAATCTGCATGTAAATAATAATTACAACAAAATGGTTTCTTGTTATTCAGTAGTTATATATAAAACTGGAAGAACTTTTTTTCGTAGTGAATAAAATAACATCTTAGAAAATGAAATTTGGGAATGAGATTTGAAAACCGAATCAGAACAACAATAAATCTGCTCGCATATATCTGGGGTTTTTTCGGTTTGTTTGTTTGTTTGTTGTTGTTTTTCACTCTTTTTTTCATGTTTTTATTAAAAAAAAATTATTATTATTATTCTTTATTACTTTATTATTGTTAATATTATCATTATTTTTTTTATTATTATTATTATTATTATTATTTTTTTTTTTTTTTTTGTGTACGAAACGATATTTGACGACTCGTAAATAATTATGGTCATTATTCGACTTGAGAATTTCAACAGTCGTCTCGAAATTATCAATTTTTATTCATCTCAGATAATACGCAATCAACACGTTGCTATAGTAACGGGTTGTTTTTAGATGTCTTGGGATTTAAAAAAATAGAGAGAGAGAAACAAAATAAGATGCAAATATCAAATTTGTTCAGTGGTAATTGTCTGTTGTATTAAATTGCATAGATTAATAATTACATTTAAAGCCAACGCACAAATGTTTATTAATATATATAAATTTGACAATCCTAAAATAAATTGTTTTTGATTTATTAATTGCATGTTTGTTTCTTTACTAACTTATATAAAATACATAAATTAATTAACCTATAATTATTATTAGCTCATTCATTTTTGTTTTATATAATTTCTTGTAAAAATATCATTATAGAAGTCAAAATGGTTTAAAAGTTTATTTACTAAAATGTTAGACACTCGTAATGTAAACATTTTATGTATTTAATTAATTCTTTTAAATTAACACATCATTTGTTTTAACTATACCTGTATATTTGATATCCTAAAATTATTTATGGTTTTGTTTCTTTTATTTCTTTCTTTCTTTCTGTATTTCTTTATTTAAAAAATATAGAATTAATATAAACATTTACAGAATTTAAGGGTG
Source organism: Chrysomallon squamiferum (assembly GCA_012295275.1). Lineage (NCBI taxonomy): Eukaryota > Metazoa > Mollusca > Gastropoda > Neomphalida > Peltospiridae > Chrysomallon > Chrysomallon squamiferum. The sequence goes on along the minus strand of CM022671.1, from coordinate 32,914,358 downwards.
TATACATGTGTATTTTTCAGATTTGATATAACTATTATAAACAAAAAAACAAACAATCAAAAACAAAAATCTTGTCTTGTTTAGGGCTCTTAAAAATAGAATTCAGTAATATTAACATATATTGATACAAATGATGAAAATATAAAAGCAAGACAAAAAGCATACAGAAGCTAATGTAATCAAAACTGACTTTTCCATCATTATCTCTTTCTTTGTTTTTCTTTTCCACCTTTCATATTTTTTGTTTCACATGCCAGTTTGGAGTTATCTGGATTCAAATTAATAACTATAACATGTCATGTGACCCCAGTTAAGAGTCCATTAATTATAGTATTTAGAAAGTTGTAGCACATGCGAGTTGAGGAATATTTTTGTTTTTAGTGGGGTTGGGGATTAAGTAAATCTCACGAGGCTTGAATTTAGTTTCACAAGGTGTCGATCACAAAGAGTTTTCAGTTTTGGAACTTTACACAGTTTATGTAAAGTGTCAAGTAATAATAATAATGATGATGATGATGATGATAATAATAACAACAGTAATAGTATTTGCAATAGTAATAGCAATAGCAATAATAATAATAATAATAATGGTAATAATAGTAATAATAGTAATAATAGGAATAATAATAATAATAATAATAGTAATAATAGTAATAATAAATAAATAGTAAAAGTATATAATAATAATAATAACACAAAGAGATAAACAAATGTAAAACTTACCGTTAAATACTTTCTTTTTCCATCAAACACAAAAGCATAACCTCCCTCCATGGTGTTAACATTTATATTCTAATAATTTTTATATTTTAGAAGACAAAACAACAAACACAAGAAGCAACACTAGTTTAGAAATGTTTTATTATGTAATGTAGATAGCTCATCAGCATGACACTGAGTGGGCAGTAAATTTCAAAGACATTTCAAACCTGGATTAAAATTAGTGATCAGTATAGTTGTTGTTGTCTACTTCTTTTACAGCTATGGTGTCTGTGTTATTGTAAGAAAATATTTCATCAACGGCTTACGTTTTGATAGCAGTTAGTCGCTGCAGGACACCAATATTAATAAATAAATATTAAATAACTATGTAAGAACCAACACGCATAAATTAGCTATTTTTCACTTGAACTGTTGTACAATGACAAAGAAATGCAAAGGCATAATAAAAGATACACCAATGCCGGATACTGTGAATAGACACATACTGTAAAAAAACAATTTAATATGATTAAGAAAAAGATATACCACGATATAAATGACTTCGTTAAAATATTAAATGTCAGCATGCAGAGTATTTTGGTCTAAATTAATTTCATTAATAAAATTATTATAGATAAGATAGTAGTGTGTTATGGATAAAATCATTTCTGTTACTGTTATTATTATTATTTTAAATATACTTGTTCCAATTATTATTGTTATTATTATTAATATTAATTACTATTAATATCTGTTTTATGCGTACGTTTATTTTATTTTTATTTGTTTATTTGTTTATTTGTTAATTTATTTTATTTTTATTTATGTTTATTTATTATTGTTTAATTATTATTTGTGTGTTTGTTTGTTAGGGGTTTTATTTGATTATTTATTTACTTACTTTTTTTAAAATAATTTTGCCAAGGAAAAGTAAATTATTCATTATTCTGCAACATATATATATATATATATTTTTTTTTATTTTTTTTTTTTTTTTTTTTTTTCTGTCTTCCATTAACCAGAATAGAGAAAAAAGAAAAAAAAGAAATCAGGTTTGGTATGGCGACTCACAAGCCAAGTAACCGAAATAAATCGAACCTCAACCTGCGTCGTTGACAGAATTAGTTCTCAACATAAACAAACCAGCTAACAAGAAGATAAACAAAATCAACAAAGGTTTTGCCGAGACCCAAAACAAACAATAATAAACGATAGTTTTCACCGATGATTCAAAACAACAGTGGTGGATTAGGTGGGGTTCAAGTTGCTATGGACCTCTACTGACGGCTTCCAAAAAATAAAAAATAAAAAATAAATAAATAAATAAATAAATAATAATAATAATAATAATAATAATAATAATAATAAATAAATAAATAAATAAATAAATTTGATGTGTACACTCTCTCATGCTCTGAATGGTATTCGAGCTGAAGTGGATTTACTATGTAATGAATGCTGCGGCAAGCATTCGCAAAGATACACAAATGCCGGATACTGTGAACAGACACATACTGTCAAATGAATAACTTCAGATTATAAGCATTTACATATTGTTTCGGAAACCACCTCCCCTCACCATCTTACCTACAGCATAATCCGCCACTGAAAGAGAAATTGTCATATTTGGCACGGTACACTTTGCATCGTCATTAACAGAAGTCAATTTCGGATACCATAGCAACGTACCTGTTTGTACGTTATTGGTATCTGTCTAAGACCGATACTCGAGAGTCTATTCTGGCACATAAAACAGATTCATTAAACCAGTCGCCATATGGTCTGCACGTTGATTATTTATTGTTTGGGTTTGTTACATCTCTGTGTTTAGTTAATATTCATTGTCTAGCAGAATTCACGTCAGCGATGTATTAGCTGGGGAATTCAGTACGATACTTTGCGGGATCGAATTCCGAAATGTGCTAGAATCCAGTTGTAATTTACACAGCTTGGAATCAAATGTAAAATATTTTCACTTGATACTCAATTAGCAATATAAGAATGAAATGTTGGCGTCAAGTGCAGTTTCATGCATGTGCAGGTATCAATATTTTATTACAATATTATTATTATTATTATTATTAATGTTATGGGAGTTGCAAGTTTATATTATTATTATTATTATTATTATTATTATTATTATTATTATTATTATTATTTATTATTATTATTATTATACGTCAGTTACGAATGATTTAGCATTACTTTACTTCTATTATCATTTATTGACATATTTTTTTTATTGCAGTGTAAGAAGATGAAACAGATAATTATGTTTGCAACTACTTACTAACAGTAGCATTTGCAAGGGTTATACCACCACCTGTTCTGGTTGTAAACATATGTGAGCACACAGCAGTTTGATATCACATTATGTTGTAGCAAAGAATTAGTGTGGTATATTTAAACTCTGTATGTGAGAGTATCTATCAATCTTATCAATCTACCTATCTATCGATCTCGCTCTCTCTCTCTCTATATATATTAATAAAAATTAAAACAAGTAAAATGAAAAAAGTAAAAAAAAACATTATTTTCAAAGTTGATTAAACTTTAAAATAACAAAATATTTAGAAATGTAATTGATATCTTTATTGTTAATGATCAACACATACCAACAGCTTAATAAACTAAATAAAAAATTACTACAGACACACTCAGTTTTGTTTTACATATGTTTATTATTAATCTGAATCACTGGTACATCACCTTTATAAAGACACTTTACTCCTTCACTCTTGCCATAGTGATTTACATAGCTTGATTATCACCATGACATTTTTGTTTTGACAATAACGTTCAATATTTCTGTTACATTTTGTAATGCAGATTAATGAGATAAATTTGTAATCACTGTGAATAGAAGATGACAGCAGTTTCATGCATTGTATTTAAAATATCATGATACTTTGACCTTAAAAGTTCACTGTTAGATAAAAATAAAAACAAAAGTTCTTCATTCAGTTTTGTAGCCCCTTCTGTAACTTATCTGGTAACTTCATGAAAAACAATTCATGTAACACTATTATCAAAATCCAGTATCTCTAAAAGTTCACAGTAATCTCCAAAAGCTGGTTTAAAATTATGAGATAACTTTTCTGTTATAACCCCCTCTTTAAATCTTTTCAGAAAAATCCTTTTGGAAAAATTCATCTAAAACTATCAAGAACCAACAGCACTGCCCTGAAAATTCAGTGCGACATCAACAAGCTGTTTCCCTAACTCTTGTTTCACACCCCCGTCTTTAAATTCATCTGAGAGTTCCCTGAAAGTCATCGCAATCCTCGTCCCATTAATGTCACTTCTGTGAATGCCGTGCTTCCACTCAGCTCTAGCTTCTCCTGAAACCACAATCAAACACCTCCTTGGCATCAGCACGTGAATCTCGATGCCAGGTTTATCATCTCTCATGAAACAAAGAATTGTGTCTGATAGCAAGTTCACTGTGACAAGTCTCTCTCCCCAAAGCCAGAAGTCGTCAAAGTGAGGATCTATGGACGCTCCTCGCTTCGAGTCATATTCCAGGTTGCACAGTTCGACGGGAGTGAAGTTGGCTGTGGCACGGACGTCGTTCATCCTTTCATACAGAAACTGACTGAACTGCGGAAGACCAGTGAAAACATTACACTTCACTTTTTGTTTCTTGAAATTGACTTTTGGTCCATAATCCTGGAAAAATTTTTTTTATGAAATATACATCATATAAATGTTTACCAAAAAATTAGTAATAATAAAATAATTTTTCAAAATTATAATAAATAAAAATAAAATAAATAAAAAACTAAATAATATAAAAAAACTGATAATAGATGTTAAACTACATAAATATTAATTCAAAATTCTTAACCGTTAGTCTTTACAGGTTATTAAAGAAAAATAAATAACAAAAAAACCCAACTCTTTCTTATTTTTTGAACTTTGTTTATGAAAATTTAGTGTTCATATCGTAATGTATTTTTCGTAAACAATCATTAGATGTCAAACATGTGGTTCTTATTTAATTACATGGCTATGTAAACTATACTTATACATACTTGTGTGTAACAAAACAGTTAATGAAGTGTGAATTATGATGAATATTATGAAACAAATAAAACAAAATGTACATATAAATCTGCTGGCAATGGTACTGATGCTAACTTTGGAATACAATTTGGCAAACAAATATGACAAGACACACATTTTTCCTAATAATCTGTGCACAGTAATTAGAAACATCTTCCTATAAATAATAGTAAAACATCAGAACTTGGCATCTTCAAACCACAGCACTTTTGTTGCTGGGTTTCAATTAATAATATGGCAAACAGCATATTTTTCCAATTAAAAATATACTTTTCTTTCTTAAAATGTAAATAGCAGCACCAGAAATTAATGTTTGCACAGACCTGTATATTAGTGATCAGAACTGCTTAACACAAGACAGCATCGTTAATTAGATTTCAGATGTCTGACAGCCACAGATCTTGAAAAATGCTGACACATTTGATAATTAAATACATACAAGATTTGTTAAATGAATTAAATAAATATATTCAAAATGTTTAATATGAATATTTACTTTTCAGTATCCTAAAATGATACTATCAAAAATAAAAATAAAATGGGTAGAAAAATCTGTGATGTATTTTCAATGATACAACAAGACCTCTGTTAATATATTTTTGAAAGTGACACATAATTTAAGAGCAATAATTTGGCCTTTTGAGCTGTAGAATATGATAAAAAAAAGAAAAGCAACATATCTGACATGGAATTAGACAGAACTTGTACAAGTTGTTTCCCTTGATTACACCTACTGTACTTGAACTCTTATGTCATTAGACAAATAATTATAAACAAACAAGGAAACACAACAGTTAATATTATTGCTTAGATATAAATGTCTTCAGTTAAATAATTTTCAATTAAAAAAAAAATTAATAAAATATTCAGGAACTGTAGAAATTGTAAGTTAAAAGGAAATACCTAAGTAACTGGTCCAGTTTCAGTATTTGATATTAATGTTAAGTACACATACCAAGTACCTGAAGTTATATTTATGTTTGCTTTACTGGAATCCTCTGACCTAGTTAGAAATATATTGATACCTGCGAGAACTTAACAAAAATACTGGTTTCAAAAACTAAGACCAAATGGCAGCCATTACAAATATTCTTGGGCCCTCTAAATCTAATAATTATTTAACACTGCCATCTTTATTACTGCAAACTGTTTCATTAATTATCAAATCACTGTTATTAATTAATAATTAATTACTGCAGACTGTATAATTATTAAACATTTGTTATTAACACCTGTTTTCTCCTGCCAGACTGTGAGTCTACAAATGGTGTTTTGTAGATTTCTCTAACAAGTTTCTCCTCCTCCTCACTACTGATAAATTCTTCCAGGATGAAAATTCCTTCAAAAGGTAAACTTTCCCCGTCATGATCTGGGTGCTTTGTCATGGTCACTGGAAGCCCAGGCTTTGTAGCAGTGAGGACAGTATTTATAGATTAATCCTGTTGTCTGAAAATATTATGTGATACCTGTTAAGATAGATCTATCTATCTAACTATCTATATATATATATTAAATATTATTATTATTTTTGTATGTGTGTATTTATATTAGTATGTGTTTTAAAAATTGAATATGTAAGGATGTATTTACACATAAAATAAGTTACCTCAAAATATAAAACTAATAAAGAAGTTCAGATAATTATATATATAGCATAAGGTACATTATACATATTAATAAATAACAACAAATAAATAAATAAATAAATAAATAAATATAATAATAATAATAATAATAATAATAATAATAATAATAATATTGTCCCTCAGTTAAATTATTTGTGTAATGAAATTGCTTAATAACAATAACAAGAATGACTTAATCTTAAAGTCAGAAATTAAATTATATTATTGCCAATAATAATAATAATAATAATAATAATAATAATAATAATAATAATAATAATAATAATAAATAACACTAACGAAACTTATTGGCGACGTACAATAAATATAAGTGTTAAATACTCTATCATAGTCTATCGACTCTATGATAATTTTTATATTATTTTTCAGCAATTCACGATGATCGGTCAATATCTGATCCATATTCTGGCACCAATATAATAATATAATGAATATTAATTATTAACAACTTCAACTTGTTTAAGTTGTTACTTTTACTGAAGTTACTCAGTTACTGTGATTGTTTGTGAATGATTGAAC